>JAADXW010000616.1:0-18431 GCA_023337975.1 Phytopythium ostracodes
CGCTCGTCGCCTGGGCTCGGGACCGGGAGGTCACTAGGGCAGTAGGCCAACTCGAATGTGAGATGCAACCTGCTGTACCTTATCGGCCGGAAAGGCACCTGGTGATACTGACATACAGATGCAAAACCCCTAAAAGTGTAATGTGGGGGTCCTAGTCGCTCATTCCTCCGGGAAATACTGACTTGCCTTAAATATCCTTGAAATAGTAGGGGGCGAATAGGTAGTAGAGTTTACTCCAAATTCACCTGGGGTGGTGGTTCCACAGAACCATAGACTAGCGACGACTTGTCTCTCTCTACCGCATGATGGATGAATGACTGATTGCACAGGCAGGGCGGACTGGACTGGATCCTGTTCCGTTCAGGTAATTTTTCTTCGGTGTCTTAGTCGTCCTGGAGAGTCATACTCTCGGCCTGGGGCTGTTGATCACGCTCCCGCCTGACAATAGATACTTCGAAGTAGCAAGCGACTCAGGCGCAGTGACTTGTAGAGACATCTCTTTCAGCACAACGTGTGGGTCCATCCATCTTGCTTGTACTCATCCAACACTGTAAAATTTATCCTTTCCAAGCGCCTTGGCTCGAACGACATGTCGCTACTCTTGAACGAAGTGTCTATCATCGTCATCATCGTCTTCTATCTACATCCTGGCGAGGATGATGTACGTCTCGAGGCCGATGGGGAACCCTCTGGTCTTGAACCACTCGTCGGCCATGCGCTGGACGACCTTGCGTCTCTTCTCGTCGAGCTCCTGCTCGTCCGGGCCGAGTGGGAACGCCTCGCGATGGAACTCGGCGAACGCCTCGGCGCTCCAGTTCTCGACGACGCACTGGAACGGCCAGACGCGCACGTTGGCGAACCCGGCGGTCTTGAACCTGGCGCGCAGTGCCTTCAGGTCCTTGCCGAGCGCGAAGTTGCTGTGCTCGTTGGACTGCTCGAGCCCGAGCTCGGCGTTGGCGGCCGCGTTGATGGTGAAGAAGCCGCTGTTCTCGGGCGAGGCCCAGATGGTGAATCCCGCCATCCCGTCCGGCGTGAGCACGCGCCGTGCCTCGCGCAGCATGGCGTCCGCGTCCGGCACCAGCTGCAGCGTCAGGCTCGACACGTAGCGATCCATCGAGCCCGTCGCGATGTTGGCCAGGTCCAGCGCTGTGGAATCAGTCGACACGGTCAGAGACAGCGATCGCAGACAAGAACGAACTCATATCGACAATACATACCATTCCCCTCCATGCACTTGAGATCGAGCAAACCCGAGTCGGTCACCTCCTTGAGGTTGTCGCGCGCGATGTCCAACATAGCGGGCGAGAAGTCGGTGACCGTGAGCGACTTGCACGCTGAGGAGCACGATGCAGCGCTTATTCGTCGCGCAATGTCGAGCGAGCCGAGCCCGCCGCCCGCCGCCACCTCGAGCACGTGCGAGGCGGTGTCTAGCTGCATGTGCTCGTGCAGCTGGCGCGCGCACTGAAGTGTCATGCGCTTGTTTGCCGTCTCGGTGAAACGCACCGCGAACTTGTCCCAGTTGCGCCGCATCAGCGCCAGCTTGTCCGTCATGACGCCCACGTCGAGAAACCAAACGCGTAAAGAAGAGAAAATGCAAGTGAAGGAGGTCTCCAGGGCGAATCTACGGGAAGTAAGGCAGACGCCCGAGGTGGAGTCGCGCTCGTATCCGTCCGGTCGACTGGTGATGGTTTGATTACTGGAGAGCGCAGTCTGACGAGTTGAAGATGGACGCGCACCACGCCTGACCAGCCCGCCTTATTCATGGCACTGGTCCTTATCATAGAACCTGCTATCCCTTATACTGCTGAGTGTCTACCGTACTTCAGTACATGTACGATCAAGTAATTATGGATGACAACCGTAAATAACAGGACTCGTTAGAATCAGATACATGAACGCTGCCAACCGACTCAGTGTCAGACTCAGACCACGAGCTGCGCATTCAAGTCAACTCCGGAACGATACGAAGCGGATTCGCATTCACCTCGGCATTCATCGCCGGCCCCTCGCTTCGATCCGTCGTCACTCGCGCTCTTTCCCGTCTCCTGCCGTTGCTCATGCCGCAGGCAACGACGCAGCACCGCCTCTCGACCGTCAGCCGCCACCTCCAAGCCTCGTCTTCCTCCTCCTCCTTCTCTTCGGCCATGGCGTACCGTTCGCCGGTGACGTCGCACGTGCTGGACACGGCGCGCGGCTGCCCGGCCGCCGGCATGCGCGTGGAGCTGCAGGTGCTGGACGCGGCGGCCAACGGCGACGCGTGGCGCGTTGTAAATATCGGCAAGACCAACGCGGACGGCCGCGTGGAGACGCCGCTCGTGCCCGAAGGGGCGCGCTTCGAGGCCGGAACGTACCGCGTCGTGTTCTTCACGCGCGAGTACTTTGAGGCGGCGGGCGTGCGCGAGTTCTTCTACCCGCGCGTCGAGGTCGTGTTCCTCGTCAAGGACCCGACGCAGCACTTCCACGTGCCGCTGCTCATCAACCCGTTTGGCTACTCGACCTACCGCGGCAGCTGATCCCGCCCGTCGATCCGTCTTCGCACCATGGAGTGTGCTTATCAATCAATACAATCCAACGCCTCAGAACCCGTCGTTGTCCATGTCGCTGTCGTTTTCGAGCGCGGCCACTCCCGTGAGCTCCTCTGGCAGATCGGGCGCAGCGTCGATCTCTGGATCGGCGTCGTCAAAGTCGCTCAACTGATCGTTCTCGTCCTCTGCCTGTTGCCTGCGCGTCGGTGGCTCTCGCTTTCGTCCTTTTGACTGCGCCCCGACAGGTTTCTTGGCTGCGCTGAGTGATCGGACGCTGGTTCGTCCGTTTGATGGTGCCTTGGATGCGGTAGCAACCTCCTTAGTGGTCGATCTTTGTTGTTGCTGCTGTACCTCTGGAGGCCGGCGGGCGGTCATAGGCGTTCGCTTTCGCTCTGTCGACGCCTTCTCCGTCGTCACTCGCTGTGTTGGCGACCCGTTCTTCCTTGGCGACAACTCCTGGTTGTTCTCTGCCTTGTTGAATGTCGCGTTACTATCAGAGCTCAGGCTCGGCAGCTTTCTCGTCGCCCTCTTCTTGGCTACCCGCTGCGCCTTCGGTTGATCGTACTTGCTCATGTCCACCATAGCCGATAGAGAGGAAGATGAGAAGGATCCCGACGGCGCCAGCGTTACAGCTAGCGGCGGTGTTGCGGGCTTTGAGACTGTCGCCTTGGGCAGGAACTGCTCATAGTAGCACAGCTCGTTCTTGGCGGTCGCGGTCTCGCTCGCCACGCGCTGCTTGGCTGTCGCCACAACGCTGTTGAATGCATCCAGTTCACGCTTGGCCGTCAGCAAGTGGGCCTCAGGGCCGGCCTCATCCGTCGGAACTTCGTCAGCAGCACGAACACTCGGCATCACCGTCGTCCTCGCAGTGGAGCTAGCCGCACCACTCATCACGCCACGATGGCTCGTCAAGTGCTGCACTCGGAGCTGCGAGATGACGGCGCGCGCCTCCTTAAGCGAGCTGATCTCCGCCACACTAGGCTGCAAGACTGGTTGGATTGTCGTCTTATCGGATGGCGTCTGACCAGGCGTGACTGCGCGGCGGGCGCTCCTGTCGAAGTCGCGCGAATTAGGGCGTGATGCTGGCGTCGCGATTGGCGGCAGCGGCTCGAGGGCTTGCGTTGGCGTCCGTCTGGCGCCGTTGAAGCTCTCGGACACACGCATTTCATTGCGGTGCAGCGCTGCAGTCCCGGCTTCAGGTGGCTGTGGGTTGACCGCGTTGGTCCGTTCGATGTAGTCAAAGAGCTTGAGTGCCGGGGTCCGGACAGTCGGCAACGACCGCGGGTGGAACACGCACTCGCCACTGCTACTGTCACTTGTGCTGCCATCATACGACTGCTGCTTGGTCGCTTTGAGTGCTACAACGAGCTTGCCGAGCTTGGAGTGAATCACGATCTGGTCCTGGAAGTTGTCCCACGCGAAGTCGCTCTCGGCTGTGGACGGCGAAACGAACTCCACCACATAGCCCAACGGGCGATCTGAGCGCAGCAGCGGCATCAGCGGCCCCGTGGCTGAGCTTGCCACCTCATTGTTCGTCGCTATCGCCAGCAGGAAGCGAGCAGTCGACGGCGGAGTGATGACAACCGGGAGATGCGCTGGTTGAGTGCCATCGGCTGCTATGTCGCGAGTCTTCAGTGACAGTGTGATCCGCGCTGTTAGCTCCGGCTAGATGGACGCCACGAGCACTCGGTGAGTGTTGTTTTTTACTCGAAACAACCGCAACAGGTCCACGTCAGTGACTTACATGCGACTGCGCCGCCCATGAGGAGAAGCTGACGAGGCCAGACGACACACGAAGCTCGAACTCGCGGTCGTCAATGAGCACCAGCGTCGAGACGCCGCCGCATTCCATTGCAGCGTGCAGCTTCTGGGTGGTTTGGCTCGGAAAAGTCGACGACTCGCGTCTCTCCATGCGACGGCTGCTATTCACAGCGCGACCGACGCGAAGAAGAGCGCATGCAGCGCTAAAATTAGTCCTCCTCCGCGTCTTCACATCTTCATCACCACTTCGCTCGGTCGCAAATCACGAAAGTGACACGGGAAAGCGCGGAGAAGCCGCGACGAAGGCGAAACAGACATATAGCGACGGGAAATGGCCGTTGGAGGTTCGCTTTCCCACTGCGACTGCGTGTTTCTTGCCCTCAAGGTCTCAGCAAACGCATGCGACTGGCCCATGTGATTAACCGCTCGCTGGGATGTAGCCCGAGGCAACCTCTGAGGCGCCTCGAACTCCGTTGACACCGTCGCGTTCTCCCCACCGAGCCGCTTCAGACAGCTCTTTCCTGTCATTGTCGCCATCTTCGACTCCTCACCGCCGCAAGTCACTTGTCGTTTCCCCTCTCGGACGGCAACTAATACCACCCACCGCCGACACCACGCCTTGAAATGGATAACGGGCCGCCCTTCCCGTTCGCAGAGCTCTACGGCTCGGCCCAAGCTGCGCGCGGCGGGCCTCGCGTAGTGCCAGGCGTCGCTATCTCGGCCTGGAAGACGGACGCGCGCGCGCTTCGCTGCGGCATCTGCCTCAAAAAGTTCACGCTGCTGCGCTGGAAGCACCACTGCCGCGTCGTACGTGTCCATCGGCGATGTTTCTATTGCGGTTGGCCACTTTATTGACGCCGCGTGTGCTCTTGAAACAGTGCGGAGACGTATGCTGCCGACGCTGCCTCGGCTTCTGCCTCGTTGACGTGCCTTTGCTCGGCGTCGACCTGGCCTTCACTTGTGCGCGATGCATTCGACGCGTTGCCGCCAAGCCGCCTACGTTCCCCGACCTGGAGGCGAGTGGCACGTCGTACATGACCATCATGTCGTCTCCGCTCTCGTCCTCGTCGCTCTCGTCCTCGTCGTCCGTCGACCAACTCGTGCCGTCGCCTTCCTGCCCGTCGTCTCCGTCGTCAGCCGTGTCTACGCCGACGTCGACCGTCAGCTCGAGCGTCTTGAGTGCCACGTTCAACTGCTCCAGCACCAACGACCAGTTGGCCTCATCGTTCGCGCCAGCGCTTCAAACGTGCGGCGCAGGCGACCGCAGTAAGCGCACCATGACGCCGTTTGATGTGACTGTGAGCCAGTCCCGCAGCGCAAAGCTGCAGTCCGTGTGCGCGCTCGTCGGCGACTACCTTGAGTGCGCTGGCGCTGCCGTCGTGCTGCTCTCGCCCGACCGCCACGTCTGGGTCGTCGCACACCGCGGCCTTCGCTCGCGACTGCTCCACAACGACGCGTTCTTGGCCCTGTGCCAGCGCACGAACGACCAGAACGCGTCTTTTGCGCTCTCGGAGCCCAAGAGCCGAGCAGTCAGCGCGTCCTCCACAACGGATGTGTTCCGGTTCGCCGCGGTGGCTCCTTTGCGGCGCAGGCAGCAGGCGGACGGCGATGATGAAGCTGGCCAAGACGATGATGACGACAGTCAGAGCGACGACCAAGAGTCTGAGGCGATGGGCTGTCTGTTGGCGCTGGACTCGCGTGCAAGGAGCGACTCGGCGGCGTCTCGAGTGCGCAAGACGCTCGAGAACCTCGCTCGGCTCGTGATGGATCTGCTAGTCGAAGAGAAGGCCATCCTGCGCATCTTCGAGTCGGGCGACTTCAAGATGTTCGCGGCCAACGCGATGGACCTGGCGCCCGCGACCGCCTCCGTCTTTGAGCAATGCGACGTCGCCAGCACCAGCACCAGCGACAGCAACAGCATGGCGGCCACCACTGCCAGACGGAAGCGGTCGACGCCCATGCCCTTGACCGGCGGGTTCCTCTCGTCCATGGTGATGAATCACCTGCGTCGGTCGCGTAGCTTCAACTGCGTCGACTGTGAGATCGCCTCCGCCGCCGCTGCTGTTGCTGCGTCCTCTCCGTCCCCAACAGCAACGTCAGCGACGGCTTCACCGTCGGCAGGGACGCCGAACTCTCGCCGTGCTCGACGAGTGGTGATCGAGGATGACGGCTTCGACATCGTCGCGCACCCGGGCATGAACCACGGGCGGAAGCACGCGGCCACGAGCTTCAGCGCCGGCTCGGGTCGACCTGCATGCACCAGCAACTGCCGTATGGGTCCGCACCGCCAGCGCCACCGAAACGAGGCGGCCAGCGTCGCGTCTTCAAGTTCTTCGGCCGCTACGTCATCGGCAGCGTAGCTCCATCACCTCACACCCGTTTGCTTCTTCATCTGCGTAAATAATATAATTATTATGTCAACGTTACCACCACCACCACCATCACGCAGAACCTGCTCCTACTCCTAACGCCACCTCACTACTCGTGTATGATACTCGCACGGCCATCAACCACTTACCGATTAAAGCCCATGTCGCGACGATACAGCGCGCGATCGCGAGCCGTCGGCCGGTCGCCAAACCAGTTGCCGCTGCTCGTGCGCCGCCCGAACCGCTTCTTGCGCCGCGCGTCCGACGAGTCGAAGATGGCCTCCAAGTCGCACGTGTCGGCGAAGTCCGGGAAGATGGACGGCGACGGGTCGATCGCGTTCGGTCCGAACTGCTCGCGCAGGATCTTGTCCAAGTTCTCGCGCTGCGCCCACGTCGGGATGTCCTTGCCATCCCGTCGCCGCCGCTTGCACTTGGCCTCGTCATCGTCGTCGTCTGCGCTAATGCCGTCGCTGTCCGAGTCGCAGTGGTCCGACATGTCGTAGCTGGCCGCCGTCGCCTCCGCATGCTCCTTTACGGCCGGCTGCTTTTTGTTTACAGTGGTCGAAGCGAGAGCAACTGCCGCCTTAGTTGACGAGGCAGAAGCACTGGTTGTCGACGGCGCGACGGGCTTCGGAATAGACTTGGATGAGCTGAGGCGATCGACCTTCGCGGGCCGCGGCTTGGTCGGTCGCGGTGGCGGCACGAGCTGTGCTGCGCCGTTCGCATGCGATGAGGACGACGGAGCAGGCGCTTTCATGGTCGTGTTGCCAGTTGTGCGCGCCTTCTCCTTTTCGGCAGCGAGTTTGGCCGCGCGCTCCTTCATTTGCTGCAGCTTCTCGTGCCGCTTGTGCGCCAGCTCGAGCTCGCGCTTCTTTTTCGCCTCGATGCGCTCCTGGTCGCGCTTCTGCTTCGCTTCGCGCTCAGCCTTCTCCTTCTGCGCCTCGCGCTTCTTCTTGTCGTCCGCTTTCTTCCTCTCGTCGAGCTTACGTTGCTCCTCGTACTTCCTCATCAGCGCCTCCTTGCGCTTCACCCTGTCTTCCTCTTTTTTTTTCTCCAGCTGCCGTGTCTTCTCCGCGAGCTTGAGAGAGTTGACCACAGGCACGTTGCGCGTCGTTGATGACGACGACGTCTCCTTGCTGCTGTCGATCAAAGAAGTGAACGAGTGGATGCCGCTTACCAAATTCGAGAGCGCTCGTCTTGTTCCATTGGTGGTCGTGGAAGTGGAAGTGAGCGCTTTGGTGGAGCTGGTAGAGCTCGACACGGACGACACAGTCGAAGACATGGAGTCTGCGCGAGGTCGAGTCGAAGACGACGCCGTGCTCGACGCTGTGGCAGCCTTTGTTGCCACCGTTGCCGTAAGAGTGTGGACGTTATTATTGCCCACGTTTGTCTCGACTGATGCGGTTGCGGGCACTGAAGTTGTAGCGAGGCGAGACGTCGTTTGCGCACGCTCGGACTCCGCACTTGCCAGCGAGCCATTCACAGCGACTGAAGCCGCTTCCTTTGCCGCAGATGATGGTGCTGAAGCGCCCGTTTCGACTGCCCGACTGTTGGACGTTAGCGTAGACGATTCCGCCGACATCTGCAGGCTGAGCTTGAGCTGTTCTCGCTGCTCCCAGAACGTCTTTGTCGCCTTGGCCTGCTCGAGTCGCTTCTGTGCCGACAACTTCGCGGCCATCCGAAGGCGCTGCGCCTCGCGGTCGACGCTTTCCTGGAATTCGCGTTTCCGCCGGGCCTCGTCCGACTTGTCCGCCTCCGCCGACTTCGCCTTCTCCACATCGTCTCTGCTGCTACCAGAAGACGATAGTGACGAGTCCGGTGTCTTTGCCAGCTTGTGGACGCCGTTTTGTGACAACTCAGCCTTGGGAAGCGACGCCGATCGCGCGCGTCCTTCATTGAAGCTTTCCGCCGCAGTCGTAGAGACGAAGCCGGTCGCATTCGACGCACTGGTATCTTCGAGCGTCGAGTCGTCGGTTCTTGACTCTTCGGAGATCGTGTCAACCTCATCGTTGTCAGCGAAACTAACCTTGAGCGACGGCAACCTCTCCGACGCTGGCAGCGATGTCGTCGCGCGCAGACTCGGCCTAGGAGTGCTGTCTGGGTCTGCCGGCGACCTGCTCCTGGTGCTGGGAACTTTGCTCGCGCTCTGGCTAAGCTGTTCGTTGGATGCATGAGATGTGTCCGTGGCACTCTCTGGTACAATCGCATCCTGAAAGGCCCTGAATCCTCGCGCAAGCAGACTCGTCGTGTTTCCGGACGCGTCTATCCTGCTCTCCGTAAAAGCCTTGAAGGCTTCCTTGGCCCGAGAGTGCAGCCACGAAACGGATCCCGGCACTGGCGCTTGAGGTGCAGCGGCGGCAGTAGCATGGGTAGACTCTTCCGATGGCATTGTCGACTCCATCTTCTCCTCGTCTTCCTGATGCTGCGTGTCGTCTCTCCGCGTCTCGTCGCTAGTATTGGCAGGAGAAGCGTAAGAGCTCGGAACGCTCCGGTCTCGTGGTGTTGTGTGGCTTGCAGCTTGTAACGACGATGATGTCGGCTCGGCCACATCGCTTCGGATAGATAGAGCTAAGGAGTCGCCAGCGTTCTCAGCCACGTGTGCCGAATCTAACTGAAGATCTGCGACGCTCTTCTGAGGAGATTCGTGGACACTTGATGCCGCAGACGTCGGTACCACCTTGAGGCTTGCCTCGGACGAAACCAATTTGGTAGACGGCTTGTTCGAATCAGCCACCTCATGAGAGCTCGAGCTTTCGTTGACAAGATCAGCTTGACGATCGTGCCCCGCCGTAGAAAATCCAGTGGCGCGTTCTTCCTCCTCGTCCACTTCGCTCTCCGCTTCTGTCGTTCGCTCAACCTCAGTATGAGCAGCGTCCGACGGAGCGGGAGCCACGTCGGTCTCCTCTTCGTGCGATGTGGAGTCTTTCGTATTAGGCATGTCCGAGTCAGACTCACGTTTAGACACGTTCGCGCTGGCCGGGCCACGCTCGTTATCATCGGCTTCGGCATCACTTGCCTCGTCCGCATGCGATTCCTCCGCATGCGATACCTCCGCATGTGAATCTGCCTCCGCGTGTGACACTGCTCCCGCGTCCTCCTCGTCGATGTGTTCCAACGCTACAGGGTTGTCGTGGCTGCTGTAATTGGTCTTCTTGTCGTCAGCAGTCATGGCGTTCAGCAAGCGGTTGAGCAGTTCCGGCTTGTTGCCCGTCGCCCTCAGCCCGCGATTGCGCAATTCCGACCTCAGATCGACGACGCGCATGTGCAGCGGGTCGGCTCCGTGCGTCTGCGTCCGCCCGCGCTTTCGACTCTTCCTCTTGTCACTCTCATTGCCGTCCTCTGACTGTGTCCGCGCCGCCCGAACGTGCTCGCCGTCGGCATTGTCGTCGCCATCATCGTGTTCGCTGTCGGTTGTGGAAGAAGACGCCTGAACGGCGCCGGCATGAGCGGACGACGCCGTCTGCTCTGGCGCCTCGTCGTTTGCCAGGTCAATGGGTTCGTTGGACACGGCACCGTCTTCTGTAGGGGCGTGCTCGGTATCGGGCTTTACATCCACGCTCGCGCCTGTCCGCGTCTCGTTGACCGAAACGCGCGTCGCCACCGACAGCTTCCGCTTCTTGTGCGCCAGCGGCAGTCCATAGTCACTGCAGGATCAACACCACACCGACAGTACGCACACACAAACGGTCAGCAAGCATGCACACAAGCACCTCGAATCGCCCGACGCACCTGATGAAGAGCGCGGGAGCAGGCCGCTTGATCTCTAGCTTGACGCCGCGCACATCCAGCGAGCGCGCGACCTGCTCCAGCTCGGCGCGCAGCCACGTCAGGTTGCGCGCGTGCTTGTCCTCGAGCGCGTCCCAGTCCTCGCGCGCGATCTCGCGCAGGTGCGCCTGAACGCGCACCACCGCGTCGCTCATGGGTGGGGGTCAACGCCTCTGTCGCTTCCGCCGTCGATAACTCGCGCTCTGCTGGCTTGTTCGGCGCCGGAGAGGTCGGGATCGAGAGGCAGATCGACGGGGCGGCGTGTGCTGTTCGTGACACGGGGAAAGAGCGCCGGTGCCACGCGTGGGAGGCGGCGCTCGCAGTCGAGTCGCTCGTCGGCCTTTCCTTTCCCCCCTTTCTGTCCCGTCGGGTGATCAGCGCCCGCGATTCGAAAATTGAAATTTTTGAAACCCGCGCGCTTTGTGGGAGGGGAAAATTAGATGCCGGTCGAAACGAGGCAAAACGTCCGAATTTTACCTGACTATCCGAATTTAACGAGGTCAACGACCTGAACATGGGTTCAAACCAGGTACGGTTACCTGCCGAAAATAAGGGAATCTCTGTCGTGTGGCCCACACGATGCACATCAACAGCGAGAGTGAGGGTCTATTGCTATCAGAATGAATGTTCCACGGCAACATGCACAGTCATGGCAGCTCAAGAGGCTCAAGGTGCTCATTTCCACACGGTTACGTACGCTGCTCTCTTGTTCTTGTTGTTGTGTATGTGCCTTACCGTCGGCCCGCGGTATCTATCAGTTGGAGGGCGCGTCCTCCGTCTTGGGCTTCTTGGCGCGCCGCGGCTTGGTGACACTGTCCGCGGCCCCGGCAGCGGCGAGCGCGTCCGGGTTGCCGATCGCGTCGCAGATCTTGATGCCCGAGAGCAGGTAGCCGCTACATGCGCTCATGTTCATCTCCGGGTGCGTGCGGCCGGGCAGCACCTGGTGCTCGCGCGTCCACGTCTCGTTCAGCTGCAGGTCGATCACTGAGTCCATCTTCTGCAGCGTGCTGAACGTGCGCGTCAACGGCTGAGCGGGTCATCGCAACAAGCAAGCTCCGTGTCAGACACATAGCCGGTGAACATAACGTGACAGACAGTACGCAGAACACCGCACGCACCTCCAGGAACTCCGAGTAGATGACAAAGGGCTTCGAGTAGCCCAGGAAGGGCAGCAGCGCGAGCAGCACGGGCTCCGGGTCGTAGTGCGACGCGATGACAAGGCTGTCCGACTTTTCGCGGATCCACTCACGGATCACAGCCTGCGACTGGCGCTGCACCTTGTTCTCCTGGCGACGCGCCTTCTTGGCCTCGTAGCGCTTCTGCTCGGCCTCGGTGAACTTTTTGGCGCGCTCTGCAGCCGCGAGCTTGCGCTGCTCTGGCGTCAGTCCGTCGCGCGCGACCGTCTCAGGCTCCTGGATCTCGCTCTCGGTCTGTGTGCGAGTTATCATCGGTTAATGGAAGGCCATTTGACTAGGTCCTTGATTCCAACCGATCTTACCATTTCCAGGAGAGCGACGCTCGTAAACGGGAAGGAGTGGATCGACTCGAGCGTGCGCTTGTCTGAGTGTTAGAGGAGCGGTTGTACGCGTCAGACACGACCAGAGTCCACTCTGTCTACACAAGAACGCAAGGCACTTACCGAAGTTGAAGCGGCGCAGAATGTCGGCGCATGGCTGTTGGCCCTCGTAGCCCGCGATGACGCGGCCGTTGCCCGCCTGCCGCTCCGCGATAGCTCCCGTGACGAGGCCCATGCACGTGTCGACGACCAGGACCTGCGCTCCAGCGAAGACGTTGGCGTACACGAGGATCTGGCCCAGCGAGTCCTCGCGCAGGTTGCTAAGCGCAAGCGAACGGGTGGGTTAGATCATTCCATATCGATGCATTGCAGGCACTGCACCCAACGTACCAGATCTTGCTCGGGTTCTTGAGCCGGTAGGTGCGGCACAGCGACTCGGCCGTGCACTTGAGGAAGCGCACGCGCGGCATGTACTTCTGCTGCTTCTTCTTGAGGTACTTTTGCTTGGAGAAGTCCGTCTTGGTGTCCCACGTCTCACTGTTCTCGACCAGCTTCTGGATGATCTCGCGGCCCGTCGCGCCGCTCTCGCGCAGCTCCACGATCTCAGTCATCGACAGCTTTTGCGCCGAGTTGGTATCCGTGTAGTCCCGGTTGTCCGTCTCGGGCACGAACGGGTCTCCCGTCTCTGTCGATGGCGAGCAGGCAGCGTTACAGCGTTAGTGGCGGGGCTGAGTGGCAGCAAGCAACAGCAGATTATCAACGCACCGGGCGCGACCGGGTCCGGGAAGAGCCCGCCAGTGACCTGGACGAGCTTCTTGTCCTGCTGCTCGAAGATGGTGCTGACGGAACACAGCAAGCGCAAGATAAGTACGAGCCGGACGTGGACGCGTATCCGTGTAATATGAAGACGGTGGCCCACCCATAGACGGAGCCGATGATCGGGCGCAGCGGCGTCAACTTCTTGCCCACGCGGATGGTCCTGTATCGATACCAAGACATCACGGAGCGCATTAGTTGCGGCGACCGCTCCGCTGGTCCCGCCGTGCGAGCGCCCTACTCGTCCTTGCTGGCCGTCTGGAAGAACATGCGGCCGTCGCTCGTCTGGCAGATGACCGTGTCGCCCTCGTAGATCACGTTGCGCTTGCGCGGCGCCGCGCCGTTCGCCGCCGTCGCCGCCGTCGCCATCGCTTCCGTCGATAGTAATGTGGTCGAAAGCTGTTCTGGTGTCAGCAGGTGTAGCTCTTCGAGGCGGCACTGGCCATGGGTTGACAGCGCATTTCAGCCAATCCCGCGCACTTGTGACTTATTTGTAACCAACCAGCGCTCGGAAGCGCCGGAAAATGAACCAATCATATACAGCTTTGTCGCTTTGAAGGGGCACGAGAGGACGCGGGCAGTGTAGTGATCAATGACGATGACCAGGACGACAGCGTGAGCCCGTGTGTGAATCGCATCGAGAAGGAGCCTGGAGCAGTTGATTCGACTCCAAATGAACGGCACGACAATCGAGGCAATCAACGGATGCGTCGGCACCGTGTGGAGCTTGTTCCGGCCCTTCGAGGCGTCCATTAGCAAGCCCAACTGCTCATCTAACGACCGACGGCAGGCTCCGGCCCGCTTTGCGCGACGGAGAAGCCACGAGCTTGGTGCCGTCGCCGTCGCGTTGGCCTTGAGAGGATCGTGGCTTTGTCACGGACCGCGGGCAGCCCGCAAGCGCGGTGACCGCGCGCTCCATGGGCGTGGGGTGGAGGCTCGGGACGCTGACACACCGCGCGATCTCTTCGTTCCGTGCGACCGCCACCAGCGACACCTGCGTGGGCGTAGCGGTGGCGCGAGGCGACCCCAAGAGGCTCGGGCTCCAGACCCGCGTGGCCGCCTTCCACTCGTCAAAGCTCATGATCCCGGGGGTTGTGCTGATGCTTTTGGTGGGCGACTTGTACGTTCTCTGGGGAGACCCGAGCTTGGACAGCGGGTCGGACGCTGGGTCGTCCTGCCGGCGACGGCGCGCAGCCGTGGCGGCCGTGGGCGTGACTAGCGCCTTGACCTGCAGCTGCAGCTTCTCGATCTCGAGCCGCAGCTCGTCAATGATGCGCACGGCGTCGCGCTCGCGCTCGCGGCTGAGGCTGCTCTGCTGCCACGCGTGCTCGCACTCGTCGCGGTAGAAGATGAGGCTCTTGATCTCGTCCAGGTCCGCCTGCTGCGTCGCGCGGATCTTGAGCGCGCAGCCCACCAGCTCGTTCTTCATTTGGAGGCACTGGATCACAATCATATGAGCGTCTTTGTCGCGAGATATGGCGATCGGGGCGACCAGGACGCACCTTGTCCATGAGTTTGCGCTGCGCACGCAGGCTCTCGCGCAGCTGGACGCTTAGGTTCGTGTACTCGAGGCGGAAGCGGTCGAACAGACTCACGAGCTTGCGCTTGCGCATGGCCTCGTCCATGTTATCGGCGTCCAGCAGCGTCAGCAGCTCGCGCTCCGTCTCCTGGTACCGGTGCAGGCGCTGGCAGTCGGCCCGGTGGTCGCCGACGGCGTCTACAGGCACGGTGGATGCGCCAGAGTCGGCGGCGTCACTCGCCTTTGCCTCGGCTGCTGTCATCTCCCTCGCTGTTGCTGGTGTTGAGGTGAAATGACTGTCTGAATGTAGCCGGAGCTCTATATTTACCCGGATTGGTGTTGCTTTCGACCGAAGTGGTGCCAGGTTGCATTTGACAAGCACTGCAACGCCTGAGATTCACTCGAAAGCGCTGCTAACAAGACCAAAATCATCGTTAGCGTGCTTTGCGAGGCGAGATATGAGCTCAAACGGTCAAATTGTGTCAATATATTGCCCGTTTGAACTCTGCAGCCTGCCGAGAGCATCGTCTTGCCCTCGAATTGCCCCAACAACGCTAGCAAATGACCATACTCGCCTCTATTCACCACGTCAACAGCACACTTTACTTGTACAAGGCCGGAAGCACACTCTTCCATCGCTTTCACGGCACGTAGATCTCCTGGAGCGCGAACTGGAGGGCGCTGACCCATCGCTCCGAGATGTGGCGCAGCTCCTGCCACCCGCCGTCCGGCAGCGTGAACGCGGGTCGGTGCAGCCGCATGTTGACCCAGTGGATCACGGTCACGATCTCTTCCTCGCTCTCATCCTCTCCCTGCTGGTCGCTGCTGATTGATTCAGTAGATTCACAGTTGCTCCTCCGTCTCGGCCGCGTGTGCGCCGTCACCTCGACGATCGCGTTGCCGTCGCGCCGCGCCCGCTTGCCCGACTGGTACGGGTACAGCTCGTCCTCGTCGATGAAGTCGAGCACGGCGATGCCGTAGCCCTTTCGCCGTCTCTCGTGCCTTCTAGACTCTTCGGAGGCATCCACCTCCGCCTCCTCGTCGAACCGCGAGAAGACGGCGTAGTTGGACTCGATGACGAGGTTGCGCACAGGCGTGAAGGACACGAGGCGGTTCTGCGAGACGCCTCCGTCGGCGTGCTGGTCGTCCTCGCGGATGGTGACGCTGCCCAGGCGCTCGGACAGCACAATCTCGATGTTGTGCAGGAAGAGCTGCACGGCGTTGAATACGCCGCCGACGGTCGCGCGCCCGTCGAACTGCACGGAGCTCACGTACGAGAGGCAGTAGTCGCCGTCGGGCGCCTCGTAGCCCAGGTGGTCGCGCACCATGGCCCGCGGGTTCACCCACGCGAACCGCGAGCGCAGGAAGCCCTCCGCGCGGTCGAGCACCGAGTCGCGCAGCTCCAGCAGTGCCGAGCGCCGGCCCGCCGGGTCCTTGGGCAGCCGCATGAACTGGTGCACCGGACTGCCCGCCCGGATGTTCTGCATAGAGGAGAAGAGAGGAGCGACCGTCAGTCGGGTGCGATCGACTCTGTCGCATAAGAGTGAGAGACGTACAAACAGCGAGTACTCGGACAGCCGGCGCAGCGTGGGCGCGGCCGCGATCTGCTGCCGCTGTACGTTCACGCGCAGCACGCGGCTGGCGAACGCGGCCTGCCGGTCGCTGGCGGCGTCTCCTTGATCAACAAAGCCCACGGCGCGGCGCTGCAGCGCCCTCATGGCCGCCTCCAGGCCCTCGAGCTGCGCCAACAGCTCCCTAATCTCCTCCTAACGACAGGAACGCGGTGTGTCAGATCCGAATGTACGTGTTCCCCGTCACTAACAGACAGTGGAACGCACCCGTCGGACGGCGTGCAGCGCCCGGCGCGGCTTCCGCCCGGTCGAGCCGGCCCTGGGCGCGTCGGGCGTCGCGTTCTCGTCCTCGTCGCAGCTGCCCACGCGCCGCCGCTTGCCTGTCGAGCGCGGCGTCTTCATGCGTCCGTCCGTTCGTCTGTCCGTTCGTCCGTCCTCCTCCGACGAACGCTGCCCGTCTGTGTCCCCAACTGATGACGCAGGCAACGCCGACGGCCGCGTTTTGCTGCGTGGATGTGTCGCACGCGACAGTCGCCAGCGGTGCGTCCGGAGGAGCAAAAGGAAACGGCGAGCAGCGGCCGGTGGCCAATCGCACGGATCTGGTCGACGCTCGTCGCGCGGTCGGGAATTTTTCAAGACGTCAAAGTTTTGACTCGACAAAATGAGCGGGGAGTGGGTGTCGGTGCCACGTCTCTGGCTGGTCCTTAACACGTGACCACCAAAAATGCAGCGACATACACGTCCTGTGCGCAATCCCGGCCCTGTAATCACCCTAGAGGCGGCGCGAAGCGCGAGGCGGCCCTCTGCGCGCAAGCTTCGCCCTGTAATCAGTCACGTGCGCTGGGCAAGAACCGGTTGCCCCGTACTATAGCTTCTGGTAGGCTCTGGAAGGCTCGGGCGGCGTCTCACGCTCTCCGAATGGAGCAGGACGGCCTGAAACGCGTCAGAAGGCAGCGTTCACTTTGCGATTCGCCCTCTCCGACGCGCGTCGTCGTCTTCTCCGCCCTCCTCCGTTAGCCTTTTAGTATTTATCAAGACTCGAACACCATGGTGAGCGAGGCAGCCGTGACGGTGACCAAGATCCTCGCGGGCTGCGCGACGTTCATTATGGTTACGAGCCCGTCGATCTCCATCCGACGCATCATCAAGCAGAAGCACGTGGGGCTCGTGTCGCTGATCCCGCTCGTGTCGCTGCTGGCCAACTCGCACATCTGGATGATGTACGGGTACCTGACCAAGCGGTACTTCCCGGTCTTCAGCATGTTCCTGCTGGGCGACATCCTGGCGGTCATCTATCTGAGCATCTACTGGCATTTCACCACCGAGCGCGCCTATATGAAGCGCGTGCTGGCCTTCGTGCTCACCTTCCTGGCCCTCATGACCGTCTACGTGGTACTCGGCGCGCTCGGGCACACGGGCCAGAGCTTCAACGGGGTGACGCTGACGCTCGGCCTCATCGGGGACTTCATGTGCGTGTGCCTCTACGGCTCGCCCATGGAGAAGATCGTCATGGTGCTCAAGCACAAGTCGGCCGCCTTCTTCAACCCCCCAATGGTCGTCGCCGGGCTCTTCAACAACGTCACGTGGTTCACGTACGCGCTCGTGACCGACAACTGGTTCATTATGGCACCCAACATCCTCTTCATGGCGCTCGGCTCCTTCACCGTCTTCCTGTGCTTCAAGTACAACCCCAAGACGCACCCCGTTACAGGCCTGGGCCAGCCCATCAACTCCGAGGAATCAGACGACGGTGCCGTCCGCATCTCCGTCGAGCTGTCGCCGTCCATGCGCCACACGCAGCTCGAGGACGACGTCAAGTGGACGACCAGCAGCAGCGTCAGCAAGAAGTTCGCGCTCGAGCGCACGGTCTCTAGCCCCACGTACGAGATCATGCACTCGCCCTTGCGCCCGCTGCAGTCCAAGCACATGAATCAGCCGCAAGAGTAAAGTGTCTAGAGTACATAACAACGCAGTAGGAAAAATTGTTTGAAGATCATCAGCGCTTGTGTTGTCATTTGTCTGATGTGATGTGATACCGCAACTGGAGTGGCCGCAGGGGCGAGTGCGCGCCTTCGTAGGTGGGCTGACGACCACGGAATGCTCGGTAAACATTTAATACCTGTTGCTGCGGCGCCGACTCCCAGTATGGCGGTTTGCAAACGCTGAAGGTGTGTTAGCATCTTGTAATGAAATAGCATTGAACATGCATACCGGTACAGTACAGTATTTAGTTGCAGTTGCTGTCGGTTGCAGGCTCTCCGAATTTTTCATTTGATGGAAATACGATTCAATACTTCAAGTAAGCTTACTTGCAAAAATTATTGTTTTGCGAGCCAATCTCGACACTGTCACACGATACATACAAAGGTGGTCGTGCATGAGGCTGTGTAGAACAATCAAGTTATGTGACTTCTCAAAAGAGAATTTAGCGTCTCCGCTTCGCTTTGGTACCCTAAAATTCCTGTCATTGGCGTCGTTCTGTCATTGGCGACACTCTTCTATTCGAAGCAGCCAAAATGCAGGTAGGTATTTACCGCATTCGTAAAAACTCCCGAAAATCGGATGGACAAGACTAAATTAGGACCGGCA
>JAADXW010000617.1:0-18416 GCA_023337975.1 Phytopythium ostracodes
ACGCTGTGGAGCAAGTTCGACTTCAAGACGGTGGAGAAGCCGGAGGACATCACGTACGAGTTCTCTCTAACGATCCCTGTGAAGGGTCCATTGTTCTGCAACGTGACACCGCTTGAGGCGTCGCGCGCCGCCGCCGCGTAAAGCCGTCGAGGTGATGCTAGTGTGGTGAGAGGAGAGAAAGAGGAGGAGCTGGAGTCGGTCGGAAGACTCTTGTCGTATTTGATGCATGTTTGAATTGCAAAATGAAATACCGGCGATTTTTGATGGTCTCTCGCCGGACATGATGCAAGCCATGTGGGTAGCATGAGCTATTATATCCATAAGCTGCCCGTGCCGCAAAGACACCGTGAAAACCTTCAGGGAATACATGTGCAACCATTGCAGAACCCATTCGCCTACATCGTTCGTGAGTCACAAGCTGCGGATGGGCACTCTTAAGTGTGGCCCACACGTTAACATTTTACCCAATGATATGCGTTCGCGCCAGAAATACCGTCGTTTCATTGGTTGAAAAATTTTGATTCTGATTTCTCACCCCGTTTCTTGAGTGTCAAGACAGCCAAACAAGAAAAAGATCGGCCCAAGCTCCGCCGCTTGCTGTCAACGGGCTCAACAATCTGCCGCGCGCGTCGTCGTCTTCTTCAAGCACATACATGACGCCACCTGCGCGCCCCTTGGCCAGCGCTGTCGTCGCGCTTCCCAAGGAGGCAAAGCGCGCGAAAATGGAGACGTGGGAGCCAATCGTTCCGTGGCTCGAGCACCTGCGCCGGCGGCTGCGGGTGGAGGAGACGGAGGCACCGCACAGCGCGCGGCGGACGTACGCGTGGCTGCAGCTCGCGCTGCCCAAGCGGCGGCGCAGCACGAGCAGCGAGCAGGTGCGCGAGATCCGCGAGGCGCTCGAGCTGTTGGGGGTCGTCGCCGCGGCCGACATGTCCGCGTGGCGCCGACTGCTGCGCGAAAACTGCGGCGTGCACATTGAGACCGACGAGGCGACGGCGACGGAGAGCTCGCCGCTCCGCGTCATCTTCGTGCTGGACGACCACACAAAGGAGTCGATTCTGTGGCCGGCGGCGCTGTGCAACAAGTTCTTCGGACTGCTCACTCCTGTGGCACACAGCGATCAGTTCCTCGCCGTCAAGCGATACGCGTTGGAGCACATGACAACTGTCCGGCGTGGGGAGCTGAGAAACACTGGAAAAGAGGACGCGACCGCCGCCTCCATGCCGCGCATCCCGTTCTGTCTTCACTTCGCGCCCAAGCGCATGGGCCTGACGTCGTTGGTCCAGTACCTTAACAGCGTGCAGAAGGTGATCAAGGATATCCAAGAGAAGCAGCAGCAGCAGCAGCAATCGCGCCAAGTACCGATTAACGGGAAAAGCGGTGATAGCGACGCGAAGATGAGCGACGAAGTCGCCGCTGTTGCGTACAACAACGATGAAGGTGGTCACAACGCACCCAGTGCTGCAGTTCACGCGTGGCCGTTCGTCCTCGACGCAATCCAGCTCAACTTGGGTGAGTTCGAGATGAGCGAAGCAGTTGCTCGAGCAGTTGAGGCCATTCTTGCCACAGGAGTGGACGTGTCCTGCCTCCAGGTCTCGCTTTGCGCGTCCGACTTCCTCGCTGACGACGAGTGCCCGCGCCAGCCGCTCGCGAGCTGCTACCAGTCAATAGTAGCGAGTGGTTCGATGGCGCTCCTAGCAGATTTGGAGGAGCTTCAGCCGATCACAGCAGATTTGACATCATCGGCGTCACCGCTCCAAGTTGCAGGAGGTGTCGAGACGCTCGTTGTTCACGGTCGGGACATCGATGACCGCCGTTTTGCAGCGTTGTGCTCGTCCCTCGCAGAAGCGCAATCTGTTGGTGACCTCGTGCTGGAGTCCGTGTTTGCTCAGGACTCGTTGGCCGCACGGAACGCCAAGTGGAAGTGGCTCGCGTTCGCGCTGTCATCATCCCACGCGTCGTCATCCTTGCGGAAGCTGACGATATCGGACTCGCTGCTGCTCGAGGCTGATATTGACGCTATGGAGGCAGTCTTTACGTCCGACTACCCGGCGATGGAGCTCGTTGACCCGCTGTGGTCTCACGACGACCAGAAGGCACCTGCGGCCACAAAAGGTGCCCGCAGCATCCCCTTTGTTCGCCTCGAAAAGGGCACCATTATTTATACGGAGCCGGTGCTCTACCCGGAGGACTGGCTGCACAACACCGTCGTCGTGCAGCACGACGCGAACTTCGCCGTCATGGCGAATGACCCCGAGCGCGAGTGGATCGAGATCCTGGTTCCAGGATACGGCAAGTGCTGGGCGCATGAAGACGTTGCCAGAGACGCGAAACGTCAAAGTGAGTGCTCGCTCTCAAGTAATCAAGACGAAGGTACTCGCCCCTGCTGTACGTCCATCACGTCCCTCGCACTTGCGGTAGACATCGAAGATGACAGCGTGCTCGTTCGTCTTTTCGAGCTCGTGGGTGAATCACTGGAGGACGTGTGCCTCAACGTCAACATGCTGCATGACCAAGCGCTGGATTCCATTCTGCTGTCGTGCCCAAGCATCAAGCGGCTCGTCCTGCGCGGCGCCCAGTTACAGTCGCTGGAAGTGATGCTGCGCGCTTATGAAGAGCGCGACTTCCGCCTGTCGTCGCTGACGTTGACAGATTTCCAGATCGACACGGACTGCCTGGTTGAGTTTACGCGTCACCTCAGCGATCCGAGCGGCGCTCACCCTATTGCGAGACGCCTCAAGGAGCTGTGTATCGGCCAGGTGAGACCGACAAATGGGGAAGACAGCGCCGATGCAGACAAGAACGTTGTCCGGACCGTCATCGAGGCGCTCCTGTCGATGCTGAACGCCAACCGGATGACGCTCGAGTTCTTTGAGCTCCACCTCACTCCGAGCTTCTTTGAGGAGTTCGAGTCCCAGTTCCGTGAGCAAGACATGGTGACGCTGCTGCAGGATGACCAGCAACGACCGCGGCTGGTGATGCCGCGACTGAGTTGCCGCCTCGCGTTCTTGAGTGTCTTGAAAGCACGAAAGGTCAGCGGGCTGCTCTCGGCGCACTCCGCCCTGCGCCTCATCTTTGAGTTTGCCTCGACGCTAGCGCTTCGCCACGTCCGAGTCGTCGAGTGCGAGTAATTTATCTCGCCGATACCGTTTGAAATGTGCGGCTTGTCGAAGGGCAAGCGGTGCGTGCGGAGATGCGAGTGAGAACCGTCCCCGACATGAGCAGGTGACGTAGAAATTAACAGTAGAAGCGGACGCCAATTGCTTCAACCGATGCCAGAAAGCCTTCTTCAAGCGTGTTCACGATATGCAATGTAACAAGTCACTGCGAGCCCGCCATGGCGACACCGGGGTCTATGGTCTCTTGGTGGCGCGTCCTGCGCGGCCGCGTCGACATCGAGCTCCAGACTACGCAAAGAGGCAAGAATCCCGCCCGTGGTGTGCTCGTGGCTGGCCTTGCGGCTTCCAGTAGAACCCTACGATGGCATCGCGCTCGTTGACCGCGTTCGCAGCGCCATGGAGCTGCTTGACAGCGTAGACATGGATCTCTACGGCGTTTGCGTGACGGACGGGTTGGCCAGCGCAGTTGCCGCCATGAGATGGGACGGTGTCACGTTCTCAATCCTGAAGCTTGATCTTCGGTCTCCTCACGAAAGTGATGAAGGAAAAAGGATGGCTTTTGGGTGTGAGGGACTTTCACAAGCTGCGTCTCGAGCAGCGTTCAGTCAAGCGCTCATTGCCATCCTGCAACGTCCAGCCTCCATGTATTCTAGCCAGCCCGGCGAAGCTGGAGTGTAAGATCTAGGAACGATCGATACGCTGTCGCTGTGGTACTGCGGCGCTCCAGTCTGGAAGATCGCGAGCGTGTGCTCATTGCTGCCATGCGCTGATTCGACCCGTGGATGCGTCTCCATCAGATCGACAGTGTGATTTGGGCGTGGCTTGACTACATGCTGTCGTCGCGTTCTTGTCCTGTTACGGATGTGGCGCTGAACGAGGTGATGCTCGGTCTGTGCGATGCCGAGACCCTTGGCCATATGTTCTTCACTGGCAACCCCGTTGTATCGGTGCTCCGGAAGCAACTCAAGTCACACCTGTGACCGGGAGCGGTGCTCCGCCAGACTCGCCGACCTCTCTAACTCGTGATGCCACTGCAACCGTGGTCTATTCCGGCGGAATCTCTCAAGTCCAGTGTGTAGTGCCTGGATATGGCTCGTGCTGTGCCGAACGGGATGCTCTTACTCCTGTCAGCATTTCGGCTGCCCGAAGCTTCTCGTCGCGCAAGGACGTCGAGTCGCTCCAACTGCTGCTGTATGCAGGCAAACAGGACCAAGTCAGCGGACTCCCAACGCTTTTGCGCTGCATTGGGAGCTCGCTTCTTCACCTTCTTCACCTGCACCGATCGACGAAAGGACCCACTGGAATTGAAGCCACTTCCATCGAGCAGTTCTGCCCCAAGCTTGTCGAACTGACACTGGCAGGTGTCTCCCCGGACTGGGCGGGCTTCATCCGAGAACTGGAGGAGCGCCTCCAACTTGCGAGTTTGAATCTGGACAGTGTTATTAGTTTGGATTTGCGGCTGCTGGGAACGAACCTGGCGGAAGCAAATACCCAACGCGGTAAGCACCTTCGCGAATTGACGGTGGCTGTCACTTGGAGCGCCAATCAAGCTGGTGAGTTGCTGAGAATGTTGGAGGCTAGCCAAACGCTTCAGCGGCTTGCCATTGTGCTCCCACACGAAGTATTTATGCAGCGGTAGCGCCTGTTTATGAAGTACGACAAAGAGCCTCTTACCGCGTGCAGCTTTCCTATGCCCGCCAACCTCGCGTTTCTTGGTGTACTGCGGCGTCGGCGGCTTCAGATGGGCATCATACCTCCAGATCCACTAGACATCATGCGGATCTTCAAGTTCGCATCTGAGCGTCGAATTCGGAGAGTCCTCGTTCGGCATGTGGAGTGATATGGTACTGGAAGACATTCAACGGCACGTACAGAAGACACAATGGACAGCTCAAGTGTATTGTCTCGGTTCCTCACGCTACTCGTCCGAGACTTAAACGCTACAAGACAAGACAATCAGCTCCACTAACGACCTCCAGACGCGATGGAGCGGCACACAGTCGACTGAAATCACGCACTCAGTTGCTGGCAAGTCGAGCTCACCCACCGCGCGACTTGCTGTAGGCGGAGTTGTTCGGGTTGAGCTGGTTGGCGCGGTTGTCGGCCGACGCCTGCACCTGGTAGTCGGAAGGGTTGGTAAGACCGCTTCCACCGTAACTGCTCGTACTACCGCTCATCTGTCCCGCGCCGCCCTCCGTCCCGCGGCTCGAGTAGTACGCGTCGTTGTTGGGGTTCATCTGGTTAGCGTGGTTGTCCGCTGCAGCCTTCGACGACCGGCCCGACATGGTTGTCCTTGTCTGCAGTCTGGGTTCGCGTGAAGTCTTTGCGGCCTTGTTGGCTCTCGGGCTTGTTGGCTTGTCAGAGAATCGCATTGTAAGACGAACATGCTGGGTGCGGGTGGCAGCAAGATCTCGGCGGCCAGCTTCGCCGTTTACCCGCAACGGTCGCATCGCATCGCCACTTCATGGAGGCAGGTGATACTCCCCGTCCCTGTCGAGCTCCGCTTTCTAGCTCTTATGCTACGGTTTGCATAGTGCTGCGACACATTCGACGGTGCTGGGTGGCTTTTTGTCCCAGGAGCTGGGAGGCCGCGTCTAACGGCGGCATCGACGCCTCAATTCGCGACCGCTACGTCCCTGTCCGAGACTCAGTTCCAATTTTTCCACTCTGCAGTGAAGCGAGCCTTACAGCGAGACCAACAAGTAAGTAAGCAAGCAAGCCCAGAACAGCATGTCCAAGCACGTTGGCTTCGGAGTCCCGGGGATGCACACGGAGCGTCTAGACGCTGAGCGCATCGAGAAGATGAAGTCGGACGTGCCAGAGGAGGAGCGCGAGCACTCGCCGATCCCGAGCTTCGGCGTTGGCACGGGCCATTCGAGCGCCAAGAGCCGAGGAAGCCGCGAGACGCATTCCCAGAAGGAGCGACTCGACCTTCAGCACGCCGGATACGGCGAGAGCAGCTCGTCAGAGCGACAGCCGCTGATGCAGTCGGGCGTCGCGTCGTCTGGCGGCAGAAACGAGATTCTCGAGCAGCACGGCGTGGGCGTTGCGACGTTCGACGAGCCGGGAGCGAGCCGCGAGTTTGCAGAGAACAGTCGCGACCACGGTGGACACGACCGCCACCGTGAAGGGAACGAGGGCCAACAAAGCGGTCGCTGCCCATTCGGAGGAAGTCAGGCGCTTCAAGGACACCGTCGGCTCGGAGATGATCTCCAGCGCGGGGATGATCGCTCGTTCGGTGGGGAAAATTACTACGGGAGTGATAACCAGCGCGGGGACGACAGCTCGCGTGGAGGAGACAGTCAGGAGGGCAGTGACCGCCACGAGGTCTATGCGAAGGACAGCGATCTCGGTGCAATTCGCAAGGCGACGGTGCCGCTCGGTGGCGACGACAGCGTCCCTATGGTGTCTCCTCCGACGAGCCAGCTGAACACGGGGGCGCCATACAACACGGCGGCCACGATGAAGAGCAGCCAGTACAACTCCAACGACCCGTCCGGGCTCCACATTCATTACCACCCCTAGGGATCGCGCCTCGTCGGTCGCTATGAAGCGGCTTGGCTACAGCTGCGCGCTACGTTGGCGTCTACATGATCCATGTTTAGTGGTAGAGAGTGCTCTGCGAAGTGTTTACGCTGAGCGATCACCTCAAGTAAGCGAAAACAATGCATGTTGAACTCGGAATTGCCGACCATTCCCTTCGCTCTAGTGTTCGTAGCTGATACAAACAGTTCGGCTCGCGCAGGTGCCGGCGAAGGCAAAGATTAGCCTGGCGACGTGGTGGTCGAGCCACCGCTCGCTCCCGCCTGACCTTAGAACGCTCAGGAACGCCAGCTTGCAGCTCTCCGGCAGCTTCTCCTTCTCGACGGGCAGCACCTCTCGGTGATATGCCAACAAGCGATCGGAGTATTCGTTGTACAGCGCATGCTGAAGCCTCAGGTCGAGATACTCGAGCCGCTTGTTGTTTTCGAGCACAGCGAGCAAGGTCTCCACGGTCTCCTCTGCCGTCGGGAGCTCATCGTTGTCTGGGTTCAGGCACAGCTCCTTCAGCTGCTGCGCGACAGCAGTGGTTGGATCGGCAAGAGCGGTCGCAAGCCGAGAGATTTGGTCGACAGAGATGCGGAAGTCCGTCATCATCAGCGACGAGATCGCCGCATTCCCAGCATCCACTTCGGCTACAAAAGCGTCCAAGTCGATCCGGACACTGTCGAGATACAGCAGCTCAAGACGTGGGCAGGATCTCACGATGAGCGAGATGTCAACCTCTCGCGGCACGACGCTCTGGATCGAAAGCGAGCGTAGCGGCGAGCCGACGAGCTTTAAGAAGTCGGCCAGCGTGTCCGCGCCGTTAGCTGCGTCGCTGTCTGGGTCCAGTGTGATCATGAGCGACTCCAGTCCCGTGGTTTCTGTTGTGCTGCCATCGTCTTGACCATTCGCAGTCTGGACGGTAACGTCACTGCGGCGAACGCACCCACGTCCGTATCCTGGGACGACCACGTCAATCCACTCGCTGGTGTTCTCGTCCACGTCCATCGCATCGCACTCAAAGTCCTGCGCCGCGTCAATCGTCAAGCAGACTTCGTCGCTAGCGTGCGGAACCATCGAGTACAGGCGGACCAGTGTGCCCTTTTGAACTCGGACCCGCAGAACACGCGCGGCCGTCACGCTGGCCGCCGTCAGATCGCTATCGAGCTCTGGCCAGTTTGTATCGATCACCGCGGCGATAGCTGCAATGTCGGCGTCCGTGAGTCGAACCTTGGACAGCGCTAAGTGCTTAATGGACGACTGCGATGCCCGGCGGAAGACGGCGAACGCTAGCCACTGCCACTTCCAGGTCTGCATCTCTGGCGTATCCGACTCCCCACCAAAATACCCGTCCAGCGAGAGCTTGCTGACCGCTCGCGTCTCTGCTATCGCAGCGCTCAAGCACGTCAAAACCCATGGATCCGCTTGACTGCACTGCATCACAACCGAGTCCACACGACTCGTCCGCAGGAACGGAACGTGTAGCGACGTTGACGCTGCGGTCGCGATCGATTTCCCAGCGAGCAGCGCGCTGAAAAGCAGCGCTGCCGTCATGCGGTCCGATGAAGTGGACGCGCATCCGTCAGTCTCGCCCCACACCGCAGTCGAGTGCTGGAGACAGAGCTGGAGCTCGGCAAAGTTCAAGTCGGGAGCGCTCAGCATCTTAAACACAACGGACGGCAGGCTGTCGGACACGTTGACAGACCCAAGGCACAGTTTGAGCGACTCGAGCTCGTATGAGAAGAAGTGCGCGTACCGCTGCGTCGACGACTCGGCCGTCGCTTTGCTGGAGTTGCTTCTTGCGAGGTGATTCTCGCTTCCGTCCGCACCTACCTTGATCTGGACGCCTTTGGCTTGCAACGACTGCATCCCGAGCAGGCTCGTGAGCATGTAGTTCAAGTGCGCGGTGACTTTGGCCGGCGACAGGTTCCAGAAGTTGGCGGCCTCAATGGAGAATGGAATGCGCCAAGGGATCGCCCTTCTCGCCGCTCCTGACGCCGAATGATACGCCAGGATGGTATCAATCGCGTTGCGATAGCCCGCGCTTGGCGCCCGCTTGGCAGTGTGCGCGTGGTCGGAGAAGAACTGCTCCAGCAGCGCGGCGGGCGCCAGGGAATTGTACTTGAGGTACGACTCGTCGAACTGGAACATGAACCGCGGCAGGAACACGCCGTCGATCTCCTCTTCGTCGTAGTCGAGCGTCAGGTGGCAGTGCTCGAGCAGCAGCCGCTTCCACGCGTCATTGTCCACGTATGCCACAAGGCTCAGCAGTTCCAGGGCCTCACGCAGCTTGGACACGTCGCCGGCGGGTGAGGCCCTCGGCAAGCGCACTGTCACCCACCAGTAGTCGCCCAGCGCTGACAGCTCCGAGAACTTGCCCTCGATGCCGATGCGCCCGAGCAGGGGAGCGCACCACGGCAGTAGGAACTCCCAGCGCTCCAGGAACAGCTCGCTCTCGCTCGGAGGCACCGCCAGCATCGCGCCCAAGTGTTCGCTTGTCCTTGTTAAGGTGGTGGATCAGTGAACAGCATCGAATTGATTAGGTTTCGGCCAATCACGTGCGCGATCGGATGGGTTTTAGCCAGTGAAAACGCATGTGAGACCGTGTCAACAACTGAGACCGTCCGTCCTGCCGTTTGTGAAGTTGCGCGAGTCCGACATGGCAACTTGCTGGCAAAAGTCCGGCGTGACGTCGAGTTCCGGTGTGTCTGAGGTGTTTATTTACAACTTGTGCGTTCATCTATGGTATCTGCGCGTTTCATTTCGAGCCAGGGACGTCCGCTAACGACGAGCAGTAGGCCATGAGTGATCCGAATCGTCTGCCTTCAGCGCGTCACTTCGCTGGTTCGACAGCTTCCGATGGCGCAACAACAGCGCGTGGGAGCTTCAAGACAGCAATCAGAGCCGCTCCCGCCTCATTATCAACACGTCGTAGCTTCACGTCGTCCTGTCACTACGCAAAGGGCGGTAAGTCCATGGGGATGAGCGGCACGGTCAGGTCGCTGTCGGCCCCGGCGTTCGCCTGTTCTTGGCGAGGGAACATGGCGAGCGCCGTAACCGGGTCGCGGTCCGCGAGTACCGCGTGGAGGCGAACAAACGCCGGGTTGGCCGTCGCGGGCATCAGGAACCAGTGCAGCGTCTCGGTCTTCCTAGCAGCAGCCGCGGCCTCTTCCTCCGCGTGCAGCGTCTTGGCCCACGCGAGCTTGGCCTCCTGCTCCTTCTGCTTCTCGAGCGCCTCCAGCTTGGCCTTCTCGGCGCGCACGCGGATGCTCGGCTCGTCGACCTCCTTAAAGAATGTCTCCACCGTGCGGTACGCGGGCGTCTCGACCGACTGCATGCGGTTCGTCTCGAAGCGGTGCGCGATGTCCTTCACGTTTGCCGCGGGCGTCGTCTCGATGACGGCGTTGCTCGCGACCTGCACCTGCGTTGGGGTGGCAGGAGTCGTAGAATTGTTCACTGACGTCGCTGGAGTGTTCGTAGCACTGCCCTGGCTGCTATTGAGGCGGAATCGTGGGGGCGTCGCCGCTGTAGTAGACGTCAAGGTGATGACCGTTTCAACGCCGGAGCTCTGGCGGGACAGGTTCCTGGTCACTGGCGATTGCTGCTTCGCCTCGAAGCGGTGCGCGATTGCCTTCACGTGGAAGACCTCTTCCTTGGACTTCTCTTCGTTGCTGGTGACGACGACTGGCGCAACAAACGGTTGCTTCGCCGGCGGCTCACTTGCTCGACGAAGCTGACTATGAGCAGCTCCAAGCGTCACTTCCGCTCCCGACGACCGGTGCACGCGAGCCGAAGCGTTGTGAGACGATGATGTGAGACGCGACTCGAACCGCTGCGCCACGTCCTTAACGTGGAACTCGTCTCCCGCGCGCGGCGTCGACGCGGTCTCACCGTTGTGACTAGACGCATCCGACTGAGAGCGAGCAACGAAGCGAGGCGGGCGGTCCGAGCTCGCGGAAGCGCTCCGCGAAAGTGATGGCGGCGGCAGTGCAGCGCCACCGACGCTAGATCGGTCACCAGTGTTGGATGTGCTTCGAGCGAGACGGGTCGGCGTTGTGTCGACGCAATCGCTGGTACCAGAACTGCTGCGAGAGAGCGAAGCGGGCGCCAGGTCGCGCGTGAGCGAGCTACGAGCCTCCAGTTGATGAGCGATGTCGCGCACGCGAAGCATGTGCTCCTCTTCGCTATCAACAGGACCAGCGATCGTTTCCGCCTCGGTGGGAGCGGATTCGGCAGCCTTTTTCTTGACGAGCTTCTCCTCTTCCAGTCGTCGTACCTCCGCTCTCTGCTGCTCGGTCACTGCCTCGTACTTTTGCTTCTCGGCGCCGACGCGAATGCTGGGCTCCTCGATCGTGGGGAAGAACGTGCGCACGGTGCGGAACGACAAGTTGTCCAGCGATTGCTCGGGTTTCTTCTCGAAGCGACTCACCATGTTCTTCACTGGCGTAACAGTTGTCGTGTCGATGGTGGCGGTGCCGTCCACCGTTTCTTCGCTCGACTTCTTCACAGGTGCAGGACTGGCGGGAGTCATAGTGCTGGCTGACGTCGCGTCATCAGCAGCCTTGAGTGACGGCCGAGCGGCCGTCACCGACGTCGGGCTGAGCTTCTTGGGCGTGGCTTCCCCCTCGGCTACGGGCTTCAGAGCAGAGTCGTACTTCTCCTTCTCCTGGTTGACGTGGATGCTGCGCTCCTTCTCGTCGAAGAACGTGCGCACCGTGCGGATCTTGAGGTTGTCGAGCGAGTTGTGCTGCGGCGACTCGAACCGGTGGACAATGTGCTTCACGGGCGAGTTCCCCTCCAGGTCCAGTTTGGCAGCAGACTCCGTACGATGCGTCTCTGGCTTTGCCTTGCGGTGCGTCTCCAGGTGGCTCACCGTTCCTTTGACCGGTGACGGAGTCACGAGGTCGAGCTTGGCGGCAGACTCGGTGCGATGCGCTCCCAGCTTCTTGGGCATGCTGCTCGACACCTTGTTCGCGAACCGAGAGATCATGGAGCGCACGGGCGACCGGAACTTGCGCGACTTCTTCTTCATCGTCGACGCATCTCCGCCGTCCACGCTGTCGTTGTCATCGCTTCGCCAGCCTTCTTCGTCACTGCTAACGCTGCGAGAAGATGACGGGACGTTTTGGGAGTCTTTAGGCTCGACAGTGAGAGGGATAGTGGCCAGCTCTACCGACTGGGTCGGCTGGTCAGTAACGTCGCTCGGCTTCGTCTCGATCGTGACGCTTTCGACCGAACCAACCGAAGCGGACGCAGCGACATCCTCTGTGGCCGATTCAACCGCGACCGACTCCGCGGCGAAAGCTTCTGTCTTGTCTTCGATCGCTTCAGAGTCGGCGGCAGTAGCAGTCGTCGTGTCGTTGCCCGTGGTGTCTTTCTCGGACTCACTCGCAGCCTCTTCGAGCGGAACGGACGCCTTTTCAGCAGCCACAGCAGCAATGACCACGACTTCAGTCTTGTCGACCTCGCTCTCAATTGCAACGGAAGCCTGCTCAGCCGTATTTTCTTCAGCAGCAGCCTCGAGACGCTCTTCTGTCTTGTCCTTCGCCGTTTCCGTGACCGACAGGGCCGCATTGACAGCAATACTGTCAGACGAAGCAGTGACCGTGTCTTCGAGGGATGCCGCGCTCTGCTCATCCGCAGAAGCGGCGATTTCCTCCAGATGGGGGACTTCTTCGACGGGTTCAACAACGGCATCTCGCGACTCCTTCGTCGGCTGACTGATGCTAGCGACGGCATCAGCAACGGCCTCAGCGGGATCAACTTCAGCCGTAACCTCAGTACCGATGATAGTGGCCTCTTCGATCGCCTGAGCGGGCTCGAAAACCGCGTGGAACGCCAGCGATTTAGCTAGAAGAGCTTCGTCAACACGAGCGATCGCCTTTGCGATGATTCCGTCCACAACGGCATTTACGATGCCCTCTGCCACTTCTCTCGACAAGGGATCATCCTGCATAACGGGTGCGGCTTCTGCGACGACAGCGGTATTCTCGGTCTCTAGGGTCTCGACAGAAGGCGCCTCGGACACGATCTCGTCAGTTGATGTAATCTCGGTCACAGCGGTCTTGATAGCGACCTCTTCGATTGCCGCGTTCTCGGTGACGACCTCCTCAGACGTCGCTGTTGCCGTCGCGATCTGCTCGGTCACAGCTGCCGACCTCGCCGCCTCCTCGTTCACGACTGCCTCACTCACAGCCTCCTCGGCCACGGGTTCGTCGGCCACTGCGTCGGCACTCACAGCTTCCTTGGTCGCCGCCGTCTCGATCGCAGCCTCCTCGCCTGAAGTTGTTTCCGACACAACATTCACTGTTGCAGCCTCTTCGGATGTTGCCGTCTGCGTCACAGTCTCCTTGGTTACAGAGCCCACGCTTATGGCCACTTCGGTCGTAGCCTTCTCGATGGCACCCTCCTCGGTCGTTGTCGCGGCGGTTGTTGCCGACTCAGTGGCCGCTGCCTCGACTTCTGCCGTCTCGGTTGCCGCCTCCTCGATCGAAGTCACGCTGACACGAACCTCTTCCGACGCACTCGTCGCAACTTCTTCGGTTGGCGTATCAACTGAGCCGCCGCTCTCAACGACTTCAAGCACTTCGGCAGGCGAGTCATTCGGTCCATCGCCACCTTCCGCCACCGGCTCAGCAGCTTCGACGCTCTCTTCTGCCTCATCAGCCATACTAGCCACTGGTGAGCTGTCGTTCTGGGCCGCGACGACGAGCTCCTGCTCGCCAGCAACGACAACGCCCGCGACCATGTCGCCCACCACGACCGCCACCTCGCTCGCGTCGCCCTCCTTCACCGGTTCGGCGCCCTCGGCCGGTTCATCGTCAGTCCCGCTCATTTGCTGGGCGTCCTCGACTTCGCTGCCAGCGCCGACCGCTTCCTCCGCCTCCGGCTGCACGCTCAGGCCGCGCGCTTGCTGCTTTGACGCACCACTCGCGTCCTTCGTCTCGGCCGCAGGCGCTACCTCTACCTCCGCCGTCGTCTCCATCGTCCAGCGCTCGTTCCTCGCTCGCGGCAACGTCCAAAATGGGTTCGAAGCGCTGACAGCAGGCGAATTAACTTTTGTTACACGCCTCGGGTGAGTAAAATCGGTGCGCAGCTCCTGGTCACTCGCCTGTCAATGCTGCCACAGCACGACAGTATCGATAGCACCACGAGCGCACGTCTAGGGGGCGAGGCGGCGGCGCTGTAGCTTCGTTCCACTCCCTTCCCTCGCGTCGGTTTGAGGTTCTGGTGGGCGTCCGCTGCTTGCAGGAACGTTGTGAGCGGCGGCGCTGCGTGTTGACGCGCAGCAATCGTCGGGCTCTGCGCTTCTGCCCGCTCCGTTGGCCTCCCCCATCCCGCAAAAACAACCACACGACCGACCGATGGATGAGCGGCTATGATCATGATAATCATTCTACCGGTTTCATACCGGTATGTACCGGTTTTTTAAGTTGAAGGCGAGGCAGCATCCGACTCGAATGATACGCGAACCAGACTCGGACTGATCCCGACGGCAAGAGGCCAACGCGCATCACGAACACTCACTCATAATTAGAGGAAGTAGTACGAACATTGTCATTGGTGGCGGGGTGCGGTGGCCGATTAGGTGAGCGGTGGCGACAAGGACGGGTAACTAAGGGTTTACCTGCCGAGCTCGCGGTGCCATCATTAGTTCACACCCCACACGGCGATGCAAAGGTCCTGCCACACAGCTACATATATGATTGATAGTCGAAGCAAGAATTGTCTGGTGGAGGTAGTCGCTCAATAACCGCACGTGACTCGCGACTAAACTTAGAAGTTGGTCACATCCACCCGGCGCCGAGCGCTTTCCGCGGCGAAGCCGAAGATGATCGACAACGCGTGCTGGTCAAGCAAGTGTGCTACTCGCATTAATGACGATGGTGGTGTGAACGAGGCTGGATTGAGCCGCGATTCTAGGTTTGCACGTTTCGCAGCGCGCTCTTGGCCGCTATGGCTTGGGTAGACGGCACTGAGAAGCGCCGGCCGGCACTAGAGCGGGAACTCAGCATGTGCACAGGGGAGGGCTTGATTGTGAAAGTGCCCTGACATCCCCCGAGTGTGTTCTGCCAACTCCTGCGGCGCCGTCAACTCCACGTATTCGAGCGTTCGGTTGACTTTGAGCATGTGGGTGATCTCAACGAGCTCCGTTGCGATTTGTCCCAACATTTCTGCCGAGGCAACCTCCTGGAAGTTCACGGTGTACATTGCGACCCCCTTGAGCGTCCGCGAGAGCTGCGTCGAGTTGTCAGAGATCTCTCGAACAACCAAAGAGAGATCGTCGAAGCGACAGTCGAGCACAGCAATGCGCGTGTTGTTCACGCGATACCCTTGGAGGAACGACGCCACGTTGACCGTGATCCCGATTTTGATTGTCAGAGATGTCAAACTGGGACAAGTTGACAGCACAGCACCAATGGCAGCGATAGCTCTCATAGTCGGTCTTCTCACCACGATGGCAACCGCGATCAGCATTGGCGACACGCCTCCAAGTCTTGCTCAGCTCAAGGCCGAGCGGTGGGGGAACTGCAAGAACGCCGTTGCGACCATAAAGAGAGTTGCAATCTTGCAGAGAAAACAAGCCAAGGTAGAGAATAAGAATGATACATTCAGGTGTCTCGTGTGCTCAAGTGCACCGGTGTGTGGTTTGATCGTCAAGTTGGTGCGCTACCGTAGCAAAGAAGGTCGAGGTGTCTGGCACGTCACTGTGGCAGATCTTGAACACCGGAACTGCACGAGCACAGGTCGGCCTACTCAAGCCCAAGTCGCTGAGCATTCTGTCGTGCGCGCATCGGTCGCTGCAAACATCGGTGCGTCTGCGCAGTCCTTGGTGACGCAGTTGCATCACTAAGCGGGCGTGGGATGTAGCAGCAGCATGATGTATCGCGCCAAGCAGCAAATTCACGCGGATATCCTCTCGGAAGACCCGCTCACGATCAGTTTGCTGCCCAGTTTCTTGTCCAAGTTTCAGCAACTCAACCCAGGGACGTACACCGAGCTACAGCGTTATGAGTCGGGACATTTTCGACGCGCGATCGTCATCTTGAACCCAGCCTCATTTTCGACGGGCCAGAATCTGTACGGGGTCGACGTAGCTCACATGAAACACCTGAAGTACAACAGAGTGCAAATCGCCATGGTTGGACGCGATGGGAACCTCAGCAATCGAGTAGCTGCCGTTGCCCTCGCACCAGTTGAAGACCACGACAACTACCTTCGGCTCTTCGTGCGCATCAAGTCGCATGGCTTCCCTTTGACAGCTGTTCCGGTGTTTACAGATCGTCACAAGGGTATCGTCTCTGCGACAACGGAGCTGGGGATCTTCAACATGTACTGCGTCCGTAACATCATCGGTATGTGTAATGCTCTTTCCTTGTCACATGTTGTTACACGCACTGACTGGCTATGATCGTAGCCACCATGAGAGGTGACAAGACCGTTCGCCTCCCTGTCTCTCAAGAAAAATTTGTGTGGGCTGCTAATGCATCAACCACAGAGATCGACTTCAACTTCAACTTGAAGCAGCTCGCAGACTTCAACCCCGCAGAGATAGAGTATCTGAAGCAAATTTCTGCGACGAAATGGACGCTCTACTCACATTATCAGACAAACCGTCTCTATGGCTGGCGCACCACCAACTTCGTCGAAAGTAAGCAAGCACGCAGCTTGAAGTTGAAGCTCCGCCAGATGCTCCCGTACGAGTACTTCAAGGCCTACGCCAACATATTGATGAGGGAAGCATTCACAAGTGCGAAGCTGGCGGCGGGCTGGGTCAAGCAGCAACGAGTGCTGACTCCGCGGGCGGAAGGCAAGGTTCAACGAGAGATACAGGATGCGGCGAGCTACTCTGTCAGCTTCAGCACCAATTATGTTGCATTCGTGTCACGAGTCAGCGTGCCGCTGAAGCAACGACGTGTCGATCTGAGCAGGGACGGGTTGCACTGTTCATGCGTCCAGCGGCTACAACATGGCGTTTCGTGTCGGCACATCATCGCAGCATACCAAGCCAAAAGCGACGCCGAGATGGACTCGATTATCAGCACGATGGCTGATTGCTACAAGGTCGACCATTTTAAGCAACGGGAAACCTCATTCGAGATCCCAGAAGAAGCGTCGTGGGAGCGTGATGATGCTCTTTTACCCGCCCAGATCCATCGTCAGGCCGGACGACCAAGGAAGCGTCGGATTCGAAGCCGCGGAGAGACTGGACGGGTGGGAAAACTGTACAAGTGCGGCAAGTGCGGTAAGGCAGATGGACATAACAGTGCTTCATGCAAGGGGGGAGCGTGGCCATTCTGCATAAAAGGGTAGTTGAGGTGACGCTGTATTGAAATGCATAAAAACCTGCTTACTGTATTCAATTTGCGCAAGTGTCGGTGTTTCGACATGCCAACCGAGAACGTGTGTACTCAGGGACTAATCCCATCCGACTTATTCAAACGACTATTAGACAACCCTGGTTGGTGGCACGGTATCCACAAAGAGTTGTCCAGCCTGATCAATGAGACTCACCCGAACGTGGAGCGGACTGCACTAGGTCCTTGATTATGTCTCCGATTCGAGCAAGAATGCCTCCACCTCCGCGATACTACGTGAGCGCAGTTTGCCGTCACTAAAGCGCTCGTAGAGGAAGAGCACGACCTCACCGCGCTCCTTCTCTGTGGTGTTCTTCTTGCCTATGAAGTCGAATCAGAAATTCCGTTTGCTTTTCTGTTGTGGCACTTGCAACCACCCAAAACAAAGTGCATTCTCATTGGGCATTTTTCCTAATTTTGGCGAATGACGTTCTATAAATAATGCCATTTTGACAAATCATTCTCATGCACAGATATTTTCCGGACAATCAGAGTGAATGCTGCACAGATAAATTCCGGACAGATGAGTATTCGACAAATGGCAATCGTATCTACCCTGTACCGAACTGTAAAGAAGGGGAGGGCGACTTTACAGTGCGTGAAGACGAGCCCATTCCCCATTACTAAATCGTAACCTGTCCGTGTGTCTGTCCGTCTACCCTAACCCGGCCACGTGGAGTGCTCCTACGCAAGCGTCCATTGGCTGAAAACACACGAATAGCGTGTCGTGCGCATTTTCATACTGTCTGATTGGTTAAATTACACATTTTTGAGCTCTATGCCGACAATTCGCACTTAAACGACACGTTCGGGTAATTTCCAGTCGGGCGCGCGCGCCGCCGCCGCGTGTGCCTCGCTGACAACCAAAACGGCCGGAAGCGCCCGGGACGCAGCGGGGACGCGAGGGTCGCTGCAATATACTGCTTCCAGAGAGCGTATAAGCAGCAGTCCGCGCGGGCACTCCAAGGTACGTGCATGTCCTGTATGTTTGTATGTCTTCTACATTTTGGACGATTTTGAGAGTTCCCCCTCCTCGGTGCGAACAACTGGTACCACCGGGGCAGATGAGGGTCTATGGGTTGGTGTAATGGGCTAAACCTGTAGCCATTACATGAAGGTTGGCTGTGTGGGACACACCACCTTCGTGTTGGAGTGTGATGTTGCCGCTGTGTGTGTGTGTGTGCATTGTGCATGTTTTACATAACAACTAGTGAAAGTGCGTGGCTGGGCCAAGGCATCAACTGGCTCAGTCGTTTGGTGTGGGGGGCGCCAAACGGGTGGGCGTGGGTTCGATTCCCGCCGTGGTTAAGTTAATTATGGCTGACCACCATGACCTGGTGTTTGGGGTTCACCAGAAGCTTCACCCCCTGGAGCTACGTCCCCCTCCACGCAACGGCCTTCCATTTTGCATATG
>JAADXW010000618.1:0-18413 GCA_023337975.1 Phytopythium ostracodes
CCCCCCCCCGGGGGGGGGGGGTACAATTAACTCCCAACAAGATGCCAATTGAAGTTCAACCGCGCGTCACATCGGGACAGTTTAGACGCCCAAGCAGCAGCCCAGCGCCGCACTTTCCAAACAGGCGCACCCCAAAGGTCCATACTTTACGCCAGTTCATTCTCGAAAATGCTGCTCCGCCCCGCGCTCCGCCTGTCCCGCGCCTCCGCTGGCCGACTCCCCGGCGCCGCGCGGCTCCCGACCAGCCTCCAGGTGCGTGATCGCGGTGTTGAAGCGCCTGCGCTGCGCGTAGTTGGCTTGCGCGGCTCCATGTGCCACGGATTTTGGCGGTCTCCGACGATGTAGCCGGTTGTTAACGCCTGTGTGTGGTGGTGGATGGATGTGCAGGCGCTTGGCGTGTCGCCGCTGTGGGTGGAGAGTAAGCGCCACTACATCCCGGGCGAGGACAACAAGACGAGCATCCTGCTCGAGGTCGAAGATGGACCAGGTAGAGCGCAGTACTACTCTCTCGTCGGCTGGTGACGATCACTTAGATTTTTTGTGAACACGAGACTTGGCGACGAACTTTACTAATGCGTCTATATGACAATAGGCTCGCTGCAGGACACGCTCAAGTTTTTCTGGAAGCACGACGTGAACATGACGCGCATCGAGTCGCGGCCGGCCAAGGGCCACAACCAGAACTACCGGTTCTACATCGACTTTGAGGGCAAGCGCGGCCAGCACGCCGTCGACGCGCTCATGGACGACCTGGAGCACAGCTGCCTCGAGCTAATCGTGCTGCACGACAAGAAAGGTACACGACATGCGCACCTGCTTTAGTTGGGGGGGGGGAGGAACGACCACTAACTGGATCCGTGCTTTTGTGCCCCCAAAGTGCCGTGGTTCCCGCGCAAGATCAACGAGCTGGACCGCTCGGTTTCCCAGGTAAGTTGGCGCACTCCGCTGGCGCTCTAGGCGACGTTATCTTCATTTACTCATGTGTATCATATCGTGTGATGTTGTCTTAGATTCTCGATGCGGGAACGGACCTCGAGTCGGACCACCCCGGGTTCAACGTGAGTACTCACCCGACTGGGTGGTTAAGCGTATTGGGTAGGCCAGCGTCTAACTTTGAGCTGCCGTGTTCGTTGCTGGCGATCATGATAACAGGACAAGGTGTACCGCGCCCGGCGCGACAGTTTCGCCGAGCTTGCCCAGAAGTACCGCCAGGGTGAGACGATCCCGCGCATCAAGTACACGGAGGACGAGACGCGTACGTGGGGCACCATCTACAAACGCATGAAGAGCTACTGGAAGCAGTACGCATGTGAAGAGTTCAACTACATCATCCCGCTGCTGGAGTCGAACTGCGGGTACTCGGAGGACAACATCCCGCAGCAGCAGGACATTTCCGACTTTCTCAAGGAGTGCACGGGCTTTACGCTTCGGCCAGTCGGCGGGCTGCTGTCGTCGCGTGACTTTCTGAACGGTCTGGCTTTCCGCGTGTTCTTCTCCACGCAGGTACGTCGATTGTCAGCGAGGTGAATCTGTGCCTTGCTTCTTTTTGACGATGTGTGCATTCTGTGGTTGTTTGCAGTACATCCGCCACCACTCGGTCCCGCTCTACACTCCTGAGCCCGACATTTGCCACGAGCTCATGGGTCATGCACCAATGTTTGCGGTACGCCTATCAATCGTCTTGGGTCGCTTGGCCGATGCTGTTCCTCCAAGAATCTAACAATCTGCAAATTGCCCATCCAGGACCCCGACTTTGCAGACTTTTCGCATGAGATTGGACTCGCATCGCTTGGCGCCAGCGACGAAGAGATCGAGCGGCTCGCGACGGTATGCGTCTCATAAATTGGCGGTTGTTGTGCTCGTCGGCGATTGCTAATGTTGTCGTGCTTTTCACGCAGTGCTACTGGTTTTCGGTCGAGTTCGGCTTGACGAAGCAGAATGGCGAATATAAGGTACGCACTCGTCACACGCCGCACTGCGTTGTTGCGTACGAACCGTTGAATCGGCGTGCTAACCTTGTGTGAATCGCAACAATGCAAACGTGTAGGCCTACGGCGCCGGCCTTTTGTCGAGCTTTGGTGAGCTCGAGCATGCGTGCGCGAAGGTTCGCGCGGACGGTAGCCCGGCTCCGGAGTACCGCCCGTGGGACCCATTCTCGGCGTGCAAGCAAAAGTACCCGATCACGACGTACCAGCCCATCTACTACGTCGCGGAGAGCATGGTAAGCTCGCATCTGCTGCTTATTCGCAGTGCTGTCCTTGTAGAACAACAACGGCTGACTTTTCTTGCGCTGACGTTGCTCAGAACGATGCCAAGCAGAAGATGCGCGAGTTTTGCGAGGACTTGAAGAAGCCCTTCCATGCGCGTTACGACCCGTACGCGCAGTCGGTCATCATTGACCGCGCTGTGGAGCGCGACGAAAAGCTGGCCAAGACCGCGTAGCCGCAGTCATGTGCGCACGCTCCATGAGGGGCTGCCCGATCTTTGGACGTTAACTATCGTGCTAATGGACGCTGGCGCAGACGCACACGCCGCCATCCTTGAAGATCTTGGGCTTGACCACATTACAAGCGTTGCTTCCCGGTGCGATTGTCTATATTTACTTGCTGACCTCGTGAACTGACGAGCGGAGATCGATTGCACTGTGCCTGGGCTCTTCATTCAAGGACGGCACGTTGTCCTAATATAGTCTACGTGACTCCTGTAAGAGCGCATCGCATCACGAGAACGCGTACAGGCACCGACCAAGAGTCCAAGCGAGAGAAGTTGACCGAGAAAGCAGCACGGATGTTCCCATCTCGTGGGACTGGAGGAGGAGGTGGCGACGTCGGCGATAGCAAGAAACCGTACGACCAGTACACGAGTCAGTGGATGCGCGAGGTACGTCAGCAGGCTTGATCATCGACCTGCACGCCTGTCATCATGAGTTCAACCCTTCGAGCTGCAGGCGCTGGAGAGCCGGCAGTCGATCGAGGAGCTGAAGGCCCATAACGACAAGCTGCAACGCGAGGTCTACTCATTGGTAAGGTTCTTCGTGTCCATAATGCACTTGCATACCCGCCACGCTGATGACGATCGATCCAATCGCCAGAACTCCAAAGTGAGTCTCATCTACGAGTGCTGCGGCGACCTGGGCGTGGTCGACCGCGTCGGAGACCTGATGCACCGGAAGCTGCGCGAGTTCCAAGCCGCCAAAGCCGCGCGCGACGCCGGTGCGAGCGCTCTCGACAGCTTTTCGCCGCGCACTCGAAAGAAGAGCGCAGCAGCGCTCCAGGCCGAAGTCGACGGCATCATCTGCGGCTCGCCCACCTTCCACGAGGTCGCTGGGTTCGCAAGCAGTTTCGACGGACAGGTCCGTCTTTGCCCTGGTATTCATGACCGACTTCTCCAATGATGGGTGGCATTGACGGACTGCGTGCTCATGCAGATCGCGAGAGAGAGTTTCCGGCGGAAGAACATGTTCGACCACGAAGAAGCGCGGCTCCGCGAGCAGTTCGACATCTTTGGCAACCCCAAGCAGCCGTCACCGTCCTCGTCACCTGGGTGAGCTCGCACAGCCACCTTATCGACTTGGTGTCCTGGGTATCTAACACCCCGTGGACTGCGTCAGGTCGAGCCCGCTACCACGCAAGGGCGGAGACACGATCGACAGCCTGCTGTCCGCCGCCAATGCGAGCCCCGCGGCGCCGAGCCGCCCGTATGGCTCAGCGCCGATGGTCTTCCCGGCTCCCGACTCCCTGGCCCCGTCGCCATCCTACGGAGGTAATGTGCGCATCAATCGCCCTGAAAATTTGAACTGAGTGCATTCCTCATACTTCATTCTCGACACGCACTACGTGGCGCCGGCGACTCCAAACTTACATAACGTTGGTGGTTGGTGGTGATGATAACACGTACAGCATCTTCGGTCGGCTCCAGTTCGTATCGCTAAAGACCAAATGACAGGTCAGCGCTGTAGCGAGCGAGCGCAACCCAGGCCGGCCAGTAACGAGACGTGACCACTCTGCACTCGTCTCGCCTGCATCTCGTTGCATGGCGATAGAGAACACGGCGCATCGCGCATTGCATCCGGTAGTCTTCGCTATCTCAGACAGCTTGTACAATATCGGTTGACTGCGTGCATCACTGACCGACACTTTGACCCGCCACGTCCCACGTGATGCCTGCTCACGAGATGGTTTCTTCCTCGTCCAGCGCCATCTGCAGCGCAGCCTCGATGATTTCACGGACAGAGCCGAACCCTCCGAGTTGCTGCTGACAGTCCTTATCGTCCTCGGCGCCACAACTCGTCTCGCTGTCAAGGTGGCCATCGTCGCTCGCGGCGCGCGCGATGTCGTCCGTCCATTCAGCGATACTGTCATCGCAGTTGTCGAGCGGCTTGGGGCATGTCTGGTAGATGATGTACGCTGATAGCACGGCGCTGAAGAGTGGGGTCTTCAGCAACATGTCCATGGGTAGGTTGTCGCCCTTGTTGTCAGCAAGCAGCGCGCTGAAACGGAGGTGTCCAGGCGCCAGAGCCTCGTAGATAGTTCGCCACAACTCGTCGCGCAGCATCTTGGGCGCGTACACGATGCGGCGTGCGCGCTCACGGTCCGTCATGTTAGTGGCGAACGCTAGCGGGAACCCGCGCGGCGCGTTAATAAATATCTTGTTGTGCGGGTTCAGCGAGTACTCGTCACTGCCGAGCAGCAACGCCGCGTCCGTATTCGGCGCAGCGCTCGTGTTCAGCGAGTCAACCGACGTGGGTGACTTGGATTTGTCCTGCAGCACCGGAGGCGGCAGATCCGTCGACATATACTGCGCCACGATGGCATGGATGCTGCGCGCCAAGACCGCTCGTGTGTCGCGCAGGTACGCCCACTCTTCTGGGTCCATAAGGTAAAACTGGATCTTCTTCCAGTGCTGTGTCATGTCGTCGAACCGCGCCGAGAGCCGCGGCAGATTCAGTGCCGGCAGCGCTAGCACCACGACCAGCAAGAGCGTTCCGATCGGACCGCTCATTAGCGCGACGCGCAAGAACACACCGACGAGGATAAACGCGAGACAAAACTTGACAGCGCCAGAAGAGAGCATCCCCACGTTGACGCGTCCCTTCTTCCCGCTTGAAGACGGCTGCTGCAAGCGGTAGACAACATCACACGCCGCCGACAGCAGCAAGTGCATGGGTGTTCCGGCTACGAGCTGGATGAGCGAGATGAGTAGCCAGACAAAGTGCAGCGGGTGCTTGGGCAGGTCCTCGACGGAGAGCGCTGCGGCCGAGTTGATATCTTCGTCTCGAAGCTTCCACTTCTTCAGCGTAGCCCAGTACTTGGCCATCGTCGCCTTGAGCTGATGCATGTCAGGGTGGTTGCGCGTGCGGAAGTGGATCTGCAGGATTTCTTCGTTCATGGACGCGAGCTGCCGCCGGGAGAAGCAGTCGTCGCGTACAACATTACAGCAGAAAACATGAAGCGTACGCGTGAGGCGCATGACCTCGAGCTGCGTCGCCGTGTGGGGCGGCACCATCTTGAGCGAGCTCGCGAGTCGAGCGCTCACAAAGTGCGTGAACTCCGTCGGGTCTTCGACGAAAATGCGCATGTCGGCGTCTTCGACGAGAACGGGCGCTCCGTAACGGATCGCCGCGAACCGCCGCACGTTCAGAAAGCGGCCGTCCGAGCAAAAGTGCAGCGCCACAGGCACGATCAGCGCGCGGCGGTACGCGGCCTGCCGCAGCGTCGACAGCAGCTGCGCCGTCACTTGAAACAGCTCCGACTTTTCGCGCGACGACGTCGAATCCGACGCGTAGGTCGTCGCGTAGTCGACAACAACGCCCATCTTGTACGCGCGCTCGTCGGCGCAGCTGGCGTCCGGGTTGGTCTCGTCGATGAGCTGCGCGCGATGGGCGAGCTCCCGCGCGATCAACGCGAGTTGCTGCTTACGCAGCGCGTCTGGCGCTAGCGGCGCCGACGTGAACGCGTCGGCGGGCGCGGCCTGGACCAGCGGCGCGATGTACTCCTCAATGATCGCGCGCTCGAGGTAGGGCGGCACGCGCCTCTTCCACGTGGGCGAGCGGTCGATCACGTACACGACGGGCATGAACTCGTGCTTCTCGGGCTCGCGCGAGATGACCTTGAACTCCATCACACGAGGGAACACGGCGCGCGTGAGCAGCGAGCGCACACGGCGCCGGGGCCGCGGCTGCGCGCCGGCATCCCCGCTCAGCTCCGCGAACACCTCCTCCGCGCGCAGCGTGCGCGCATTGCCCGCCGGGAACAGCGAGGCCGGCGCCGACGTCCACGCGCGCTGCAGCAGCGACGTCAGCATCGGCCGGATAAGAAGAAAGGCCGCACCAGACAGTTGTCGAAAGGAGGAATGGACGCGTCGGGCGGCGACGCCACACCTAAATGGTATGTACAGGGAGGAAGGGGGGGGGATGGCCGCGATCCGAGCGTCGGTCACGTCGGTCTTGAACTTGTGTCGTCTCTCGAGCGGGTCGCCGAGAGCCCGTCCGTCCGTTCCGCCGCTATGTTGCTGTTTGCGTGGTTGCCCGTCCGGGTTTGTTGTTGTTTGGCTCGGGTTTCTCTTTGCCTCTCACCCACCGAGCATGCAAGATGCGGAGAAAACGACTGACTTACTGAATGGGAGGGGCGTGAAAAAGAACAACCATAAAAAAAAGGAGGGGGGGGGGAGGGGCGACACGCTCGGCGCCTTTCTTCCTTCCTTTTCGAAAGCACCAACCCGAGAGCTTGAAGCGCCATGCAGGGGGGGTGACACAGCGCCATCAACGCCCCCTGGCGACCCAAAGGGTGTGCAATGGGTGGCGGAAAATCGTCAAAAGCAGGTTTGACGAGCTCGGATTGGTGGAAAATCGACAGAGGGAGGGATAGGGATCGGTGTGGTCCACAGCTCCACGCGCGCTGCCAGCCCAGCACGACCACAGCGAAAGAAATCAACGATGAGAAGGGTTGAAGATGCCCCAAAAGCGTTTCGGCTCGCTCCTCCCTCAGCCGAACGCGATCCGACTATAGTGACACTAAAGTGTTGACCTCCAGTCTGGTGCTGTTAGATTCTCTGCTGTGTGAAGACATCAGGTCACTATGGAGAGGTCGTGCTGGTCAGGAGCGTCGGTCACATTTAACCCGCGCCTCACATGGCTTCGGGGTGATCTGACGCCGCATTCTGACGCCGCGCTGTCGACGAACACCGGCCAATCCGGCCGCTTGTTTTTTATCGCCGCCTTCTTCCTCCACCTGCCCGTCGCGACAATGTTGGCCCCGAGTCGGCGCCGCCGACACACGCTCGTTCGCACTCGCACCCTCGCCGCAGTGTTCACGTGCCATTCGTTGCAAGATGGGCCGTTCACTCAAATATTTCTGCTTGTGCGTGGCGCGAAGATCGCGAAGGAGGCGGATCCTGTTCCAGCGGAATGCGCAATGTCGACAAGAGTGGGCAAACGGAGAGTGGCGCACAGTGTGTACACGGGCTATAAAGTACACTGGCGCACTGTATGTCGGAACGAAAAGCTGCACGCACAGCTAGACGCGTGCCAGTCTGCAGGTCCAGGCGGAGGATCCGCGCCTGCTGACCCCGCATTTCTTTGCAGAGACCAACGCCAAACCCCCACACGCCGCCGTCACTCGCGGACGCCCGCGCGGCGACGCGACACCTTGCGAACGTCATTGTGCGCGTAATACCTTTCAAAATCGATATAAACGCCTTGAATTCGTTTACACAGGAGGAAGGGCTCTCTATATGAGTGACATACCGTACTTGCTTTCCAACGGAGTGATGGTCATTCGTAAGCACCTTCACTCACCATAGAGTGAGCATCCAACCACGAAGAAACCCGCAGTCGTCACCAAGACAAGCACCAAAAGGGGAAACCCGAGCGAGAAAGTACATCACCAACGTGGGCAGCGGTGGCGGCGGGGGGTGAGCATGGCGCCCAAGAAGAACAAGCAGCGCGAGAAGCAGGAGCAGAATCGCGCGTCCTCGAGCGCACGCGCGCACGAGCGGCTGCTGGCGTCGCTGGGCAGGGGAGCGGGCGCGGGCGCTTCTCCGGCGTTCATTGGCTTCTCGAGCTTTGCGCAGCAGCCCACGATCTACCCGGCCGCCAGGGAGGACAGGCACGCGGGCGACAGCAACTCGTACGCGTCCGCTCCGGCGGCGTACACGTTCTACGATGGCCCGGACCACGACATCGCCATAGCGCTCAAGATGCTGGGCAAGAAGGGCCCGGTGACCAAGACCAAGGCGCTCAACAGCCTGCTGCAGGACATCTTGCCGCCCAAGAAGCCCGTCGACATCCGCGCCATGGTTGGGCACTTTGTGCTAGTGTACACGTCCGAGATGCGCGACCAGAACGACCGGAAAGTTCGCCAACTGCTGAACGAAGTGCTGCGCGCGCTGGCGGACAAGCTGCGGCCCAAGGCGTTCGCCGCGCACTTTAAGCGCCTGTTGCCGTACTGGTACATGGCGATGCATGATGTGAATGGTGACGTGGCGCTCGTGGCCAATCAGGCGTTCGGCCTGCTGCTTCCGGAGGATGAGACGCGCCTTGCTGTCGTTGAAGAACACTTGGACGCCATCATGGAGGAGTACCAGGGATTCCTGGCCAAGACCTCTGACACGTTCGAAGGCATCTCGATGCAACTCGATGAGCGCGAAGAGCGGTAAGTGCCACGTTGCGGTGTCGTGTGCAATGTGTTGATCCGATTATTGACTTCGCTTTTGCGTGCTGGTGACAATAGCTATGAGCGCTGCATTTCTTCTGCGGTGCTGAGTATCAACGCGCTCGTTCAGCTCTTTGCCGGCTCTGGGCGGATTGACAAGCTGCAGGACGCGGAAGCGGCGTGCTCGGTCGCTAGCGTGGTGTCAACGGACAAGTTTGCGCGCTTGACCACCGCCAGCTCCAAGCACCCGAACTTCTCGCGCGATACCGTCCGCCGAGCAGCATACTTGACGATCCTAAACTTATGCAAGTTTGCAAAGCCCATCATATCGGCCAAGGAGGACTTTTTCGGGAAGGCGATTCTCGGAGCTGTCGGGGAGAAGAGCCCCGCCAACTCGGAAGATATGTGGAACGCGCTTCTGACGTTTCTGCAGACGTGCCCGTCGGTCTGGCATGACACGCCCAACTTTGCAAAGTTCGCGGCGAGCGCAGCGTTTCCCCGACTCTTTTCCCAGATCCGCCACGGGTTCTATGGATCCGCACCGTCGTCGTTTCCGACGCTGCTGCCTTTGCTGTCACTCATCCCCCTCGACGTGGTTCTTGAGGCGCCTAGTGGACGGTGCGCCCTGTACGCCGGCGTCCTCGACAACTGTCTGAAGTATCTCGAATCGGCAGAGTCAAGGTTCCACAACAAGCCGGCGATCACTGCGTTCTTCGAATGCCTGGCGGCGTTCTTCACCATCTTCCTGAACGCGGAGCCAGCAACGGCGTGGCTTAGCGAGAACGAAGGTATCTTTGACGGCTACGTCAACCAGTACGAGAAAGCAGTTGTCGGCTCGCTCAAATTTGTTCTCAGTTCGGCAACCTTCCCGGACGACGTTGCGGGCTTCTACGTGACTGAGCTGCTCAAGATGCAAGGACGACTCCAGAGCTATTCGGCCAAGAGTGACGTGTCTGGTGCCATCAAGGATGCCTTCGTCCAGCACCTACTTGATTGGATTCAGAAGAACCTGCTCAGCATGGTCTCGGATCTAACCGTGCAGCCGCCCCGCTTTTCGACGTTGATTCAGAACGGACTTGGTGGAGCAGACGACGATGCCGCCGAGTACTGGTCGTCGCTGAGCAAGACGGTGTATCGTGAGTCTATCGAGCAACTGCGCGCATTTGTTGCTGATCCGAGCTTTGCGGCTGAGAAATGCGCATCGCTATCGAAGCTGCTCTCCGTTATCAAGGTTCTCTACTCGGCGGTTCCAATCGCGCTTCTGGTGGAAAATGGAAGCGCTGACGAGCACTTCGCCGAGCACTTCCGCCCTGTTATCTGCGTCGTCTCTGGCAGGCTCAAGATCGATCGCAAGGCCTTGAAGAACGTGATGGAGCAGCTTCTTGCCATCGCGCGGAATTTCTTCCTTGCCGCTGCTGACAAGAAGGTGTTCTTGCTGCAGCTTTTCAAAGATTTCGACGTCCAGTTCGGTGACATGATTGAAGCGACGGCGATCATCCGCCACGCCCTTCAGTTTCCCGTCACCCAGGAACGAAGCAAGCTGTGGGCCTCGTGCGGAAGTTGGCAACAACCTGATGCCCTTGTGGCCTCGGAGGACCCGACGCTCGATGCGTTGACGGCGATTTGGAAGGGGAAGCTGCTCGACGAGTTTCTCATGATCAGTTTGAAGGGACGGCTTGACGATTTGAACCCTGGAGCGTTCAACGCCCTGCTAGAAGCTTGCCTTGGCGGAGCGACGAATTGCCCGCTTGTGAGCCCCGACGCCGTCGTGATCTTCTGCCACTTCGCCATTCAAAACGGATCTGAGAGCCCGGACATGCTCGTCATGATCTTGGAGCAGCTCTGCGGTATGTTCGCTAAGCTTGAGGTCAACTTGCCAAGTGAACTGGGGGGAGTGGAGGGGCAGCTCTATACGCAGCTTTTCCATCTTGCTGCAAGGGGAAGTTATGCGACAGTCAGCAACGACATTTGGGTGCGCACGGCGAAGCAGTCGATGCAGCGGTGGGAGAAGCAGCGGCTGGACGCATTTGTCTCGGACCTCGCCGCACACGTCAATGGTCTGTTAATTGCCAAGCCATCGGGGGCGTCGGCGTTCAACGAGCATCTCTTCACCGCGTACGCTAAGAAGTTCTTGCTGCTGTCGTCGGACCCAGCGTTTTCCGTTGGTGACGTTGCCAGCAAGTTGGATGCCATCCACGCTAGGTGCGACGCAGCTTCGCAGCCGCTGTTCTTCAACCGACTTCTGGGGTGCCTGGGAAACGTGTGCGAAGATGAGCGCGTCGTGGCTGTGTTGAAGGAGTACTATGCTGAACTTGCGGCGAGGAGCAAAGACGAAGCCGTCAAGATCATCACCAAGCTCGTGGATATCGACGTCTCGTACGCCATGACGTGGTTTGTCTTCCACTCACACGAGAGCAAAGCGAGCTGGGGGCGTTTGAGCTCACACTTTGAGGTTCTCGAGAGTTACTTGACATTGGAGCCTTTCTATGAGTCGGTGCGCGGGACCAACGTCTTTGAGGACGTGCTGGGAGCGATGATCGTTTGTGCCAAGGATGATAGCGCTACTACCGATGCGATTTCTCACCGCGACCTGGTGTTTGCCGCCAAGACGGATGAAGCGAGTATTCGGGACCGCGCAGCGATCTCGTCGGACGAGCACCTTACGCAATCGCAGCATGACGACCTCGAACGCCTGGTCATCGGAGCGGTCTGCTTGTACACGTCTGCGGCTTCGCGAGCGTCGCTGCTAGACCAGGTGATGGCGCGTGGAGTCGACTTGCGCAGCATGCGTCTGCTGGAACCTGTGGTCGTGTCGCTCATGAAGGACATCACACAGTCGAAGGAATCGGACGAAGACTCCATTGCTGTCGTCAAGACGTTGCTGTCATTTTTCGAGATGCAGGCTAAGAAGGCCTTCGATGCGGGTGACCAAGATGCACTCAAGTCATATCTTGGCGTGGCGGCTTCTTGTTGGCGCTGCATCGACAACCAGCCAAACCATTTGGACAGCGTCGAGCTCCTGTTTCCTTCCACAACGGTCCTCTCTGCTTTTAACAAGATCCAGGAGCGTGTCTCCCCGTCATCGTCTTCGGTCGTTGAGGTGAATGAGTGGATCCGAATGGCGGAGTTCGCGAGCGCACTTCCGTCGGCTGCATCCGATGAATTACGTTCGTCGTGGGAGAAGTCGGTGCGCGTGCTGATCACGCACGCACTCTCGGGCAAGCAAGAGTTGTCGAAGGTGGCCAGTCTGAAGATCCACAAGCGCAGCAAGGAAGCCACAGAGCACGAGAAGACCCGCGAGGGCCAGTTCGTGCTGCAGGACATGCAGGACTTGGCGCGGGCGCGCCTGGCGATGCTCAAGCTTCTCAGTGCACTCACACTGAGACAAAGCGAGCTGCTGCACGAGCTCACGGCGTTCTACCGCGAGGCCCTGCTGTCGACGGTGCTGTGTGCGTTCGCCAAGTCAGCGGAACTAAGCGCGGATGTGGTGACGACCTATGTGTCTCTCGGCTCGCCGGCGGAGTCGTTCCGACTCATCCAGCTCTCAATGACCATCGAGACTTCTCTCAAGAGCACTTTTAGTGCGGTCCACTTGGCGTTGACGAGCATCCATGACACTGCACGTGTGCGTGAGCTGGTGCTGGAGTGCTTTGGCGGCATCGACGGCCTTGCGTCGCTGTTTAACGCGAGTCGATACCCGATGACGCCGGCACAGCGCGTGCTGCTGTACATTTTGGCGGCGTACTCGGGCGCGTTGCGCGCACGTTCGCTTGCCGAGACTGCGATCGACATTAACGCCGACGACGAAGCTGCGACGGAGGCTGCGCTGGCGAAGGCGCTGATCCCGAAGGCGCTGCGCAAGTCTCTTCGTGCTGTCTTCGGAGGCGGCAAGGACGACGCGAGCGCGGCCAAGATCCGTATGCGGAGTCGCCGGCAGAAGCCACTGGAGCGCGAAGACCTGGTCGGGCGTCTGCTGCTTTGGGACTTGTTCTTGCAGTTGTTCCCTCGCGGCGAACCGACGGGCAATGACGAAGACGCCAATGCCACAAGCGATGATTCCAGCGCACCGGGGATGGTGGCGTCGGCGTTGAGCGCGTACGCGGCCAAGTACAAGCTGCTGACCAACTTTTTGACGTTTTGCACGGCGTTGCTGTCGCAAGAAAGCGCCGCCAGTCTGGCCAAGAAGCAGCAGCAGCACATGCTTGACCTGCAGAACCTCCCGCTCTTCAAGCTCGGCGATCTGGAGGTCGCGAGCGACAAGTCTTCGCCGCTCGCAGACCTGAGCTTCGACAAGAGCAGCGTCTTCCTGCTGGGCACGCGCGTGTTCTTCCGAACGGCTGTGCGGCTGCCGGCAATGGTGCGCACGTGGTGGAACGACGAGTGTTCTCGCAGCGAGCGCAGCTGGGCGGCCAAGTACTTTGAGGACAACATCTCTCCGTACATGCTGGCGTCCGAGCTGGAGGTGATCGCGTCGGCGTCCGAGGCGTCCGAGGCGTGGGATGCGGACGAGATGACGGTGAAGGGCAGTCGCGTGTCGCGGGAGATCACGACCACGTACGTGAAGGACGAGTGCGCGCTGGAGATGGTCATCCGCGTGCCGGCGGCGTACCCGCTGCGCTGCGTCGAAGTCGAGTGCACGAAGCGCATTGGCATCGCCGAGGATCGGTGGCGGCGCTGGGTGCTGCAGATCATCCGCGTGACGTCGTCACAGGACGGGTCGCTGCTGGACGCCGTGCTGCTGTGGAAGAAGAACATTGACAAGGAGTTTGAGGGCGTCGAGCCGTGCCCGATCTGCTACTCGATTTTGAACCCCAAGACCATGGGGCTGCCCAACCTACCGTGCAAGACGTGCTCCAACAAGTACCACAACTCGTGCCTGTACAAGTGGTTCAACCAGTCGGGCAAGAACAAGTGCCCAATCTGCCAGCAGCCATTCTACTAGGCCACGTCGACGCCCGCGCACATGCAATGCGAGAGGATATAGGTGAGTGGGCCTTGCTTGTATTGATTGATCCGAGTGCCGACACGAAGCGAAACAAACGAGCGAATGTGCAGACTGAAGAGCGAGAGAGAGAGAGACAGTAGCGCCATAAATAGAGAGGGCTTGCTGCATGGAGGGGGGAAATGGGAGGTGTCCGCCGCCATCATGACACGCAGCACCCGCAGTTCGCGGACGCAACCTCCTTGGGCACCGTCGTCTGTGCCACCGCCGCGTCTGTAGCATATCCATGAACTGTATCAGAACAACGGTCATAAACCCAACATCACCGACTTGTCATCGTACCGTGGACTTGTGGCTGCGACCTGCGCAGCACCGACACGTTGACGGGCGTCGGGTGCGTGGGGAAGCCCGGGATCTGCGCCGCCGCGAGCGTCTGGCCGTCCTGCAGCAGCCCGCGGCCCATGCAAATGAGCCGCACGGCCTTGGGGTCCTCCGTCGCGCTCACCTCTGCTTGCCATCACCACATTCATCAGTATGTCCAGCCGTCAGAGAACATGGCCGTCGGCCAAGACGTGGACGTACTATCCGGCCAGTGCCGCAGCAGCTGCGCCTTGACCTCGGCGACGGGCGTGGCCTTGGGGAAGCGCAGCACCACTTGCACGCCGTCGTGGTTGGCGAACAGGAACCTCAAGCTCAGCTCGTCGTCCGCGCTACCAGCGGACCGGCTCGACGCGCTCATGCTCGCTCGCTGCTATCTATACCGTCACGCAAGGCCTGACCGCGCACGGACGGAGACCGAGGGGCTGCAGGAAGGAGGGAGGAGAAGGAAAGCTGCCGGATTCTCCGCTTTGGCGAATATGAGACCTGGATGGGGCTTGTGAAGTGAACTTGAGGCTTCGAAAAATACAAGATAAATGGAGAAAACAAGTGTCAAAATTCAATTCCCGACGTAAAATAAGAGTGGTAAGACGCGCAAACGCCCGAGGTTCTTTAATGTCGCTCGTTAAGTATATTTAGACTGTATAGTAAAATCAATAGAAGGTTTGTCGTCGGGTTCAATTATGGTGTTTTTCTGTCACGTTATGACAAAACCTCGTCATCTTCAACCTACTGACCCCCTCCTCTTGGTTTCCCATTTTTCTGCCTCTTCTAAAACTCATTTTTACCGCTCCTTCTGCTGTTGCCTCCCATCCGCGACAAAAACGCGCATTTTCACCCCACGTTTTACCACTAATTCACTTTAAGTTATTGCTAAACCACTCTCCTTTACTCCTTCCCTCTTCGTGCAGCACGTTTTACAGCTAATACACTTCTAGTTACGGCTAAAACCTCTCTCCCATTCAATTGTGTTGCCCTCTTTTCGTGCAACAAATAAAAAAAAATGTTACGCACGGTACTCCTCCGATAATGCGCGGAACAGAAACAGAGATCAACGGAAACGGGCGGAAGTACCAGGAAAGGGGAAGTAGTTACCGCTGACCGACAAATTATGGAAAGGCCACGAAGCGTCACGCCTGCCGCGGCACTGGCGACGCGCCCGCAGACGCGGAGCCAGACGCGCTTCTTCCCCTCGGCACTCGCCCTCGCGCCGCCTCCCCTGACCACCCAGACCGACAGCGACGACGACATGGGCGGTGACGCGAGCGGCCGCCCGCACTGGAGTCGCTTCATCCAGAACGAGAGCTACGTGCCGCCGCCCACGCCCTACTCGCCGCGGACGGCGCGCGACGAGGACCCGCTGGTGGAGCAGGGGCGCCACTGCCGGGAGAAGCTGCAGGCGCTGCGTGCTGCGCGCGACCGCTTCAGGTTCTTCCCGACTGCGGGCACTCGGCGGACCGCCGCAGGGTTGACCGCGTTGCCGCTGCGGTTCTCCACCGAAATGGTCTTTTCCGCGGCCGAAGCAGAGTGGGCGCGTGAAGAGGACGGCGCGGAAGCAGATGAGTCGCCCGCGCCCTCTCTAGCCGGCGTGGACGCGCTCGGCGGGCTCGAAATACTACTGTTCGAGTTCTTTTCCAGCGGCGAGTTGCTTGTCGCAGGGCAGACTTGCCGTCGCTGGCGCCGACTCGCGCGCCTCGACCTGCTGTGGGAGCCGCGACTCGTGACGCCCTTTGAGAGGTACCCGATGCGCGAGCTGTTGGGGCTCGGCAAGCAGGTGCCGGCCACCCAGGTGTACATGATCTTCCGCCGCTTGAAGCTCGCGCAGTCGCCGTTCGTAGAGGAAACTGGTGCATCTGCTGGAATTCCAGGTGGATGGCCGCTTCCTCGTAGAGCAGATGAGCGGCGACGAGCACTGATGACGCTGCTGCATCACCGAGGAAACGACCGCGATGAGCGACTACAGAGACTCCTGGAGATGGAGCTGCGTGTCCGAAATCAAGACGGGGACGGGACTCCTGCCGTCCCAGCTCCTGCAGTTGGTGTGAGAGGTGAAGATCAACAGCAGCAAGCGTCACTACCACCGCGGCAACCGCTTCAAGCGGCAGAATCTGCCGTCCAAGATGTGTCCACGATCTTGCCGTCCATTATCAGTATGGGCGAGCAAGATCTGTTCGACTTTGACCCTACCGCAAGCGTCCACTTGGTCACAGGTCGTCGCACCAGTGCCGCCTCCTTCGCTGCTGATTCTACTTCATCGGCGCAGGCTGCGGCACATTCTCTTGCAGTTGAAGCGCCGCACGGGAATCTTCAGAATCGGCTCGCTGGTATAATGGCCGCCACCGACAACCGCAACGCCGACTTGCGAAATCGGCCGCAAGTAAACGCGCGTCATGTTGGCGGCGGCGCCGCATCGACCGAGGAAGAAGACATGTTTAGCGTGGTCGACGGACGCGATCGGGTCAATCTCGCGTCGTGGCTCGCCTACAAGAAGACCGTGTCTGAGCACTCGCTACGCTCGTTTGTTCGGCAAATGCTGCTCGCAGTGCGAGCATTGAAAGCCGCTCGGATGGAGCACGTGGACATTTCGCTGGCCAACATTATCGTTGTGCTAGGCGGCGTCAGTCCCAGCAGCGATGAGAGTGATGCATTGATCGAGAATCATCAACGGGACGCGGAAGAGAAAGCGGAAGCTGCTGAGGCGATGGAAGAAGTGACGTGCTCTCCGCCGAGCGTCCCGCTGTTCCAGTTGTTTTTCAACCGCAGGAACGTCCGGCCCGTGACCAGCAACCCATCAGAACCTGCGTTGGATTTCGCGGCTCCTCGCCCGCTGGGTGTCGATGCAGATCTGGATCGGGATGTCATGCAGGACGTGGACATGCTCGAGCCACGCGTAGAAGAGGGCGCTCCGGGCGATGCAGTAGCAGCAGCTGCACTGGCTGCAGCGGCAGCAGCGCTTCCCGGGCTTGGTGGCCTCGGCCGCGGTGGGCTTGGTCTGTTTCATCGCGCTACGGGCAGCTTTTCAATGATCCAGTCCGTGTTGAACTGCGCGATCGCGGTGTGGGCGCACGGTCGCTTCACCGACTCGAATACGATCGCCCTGCTTACACTGCTGCTTCGACACCCGACGGAGTTCCCGCGGGGGTTACGATCCTTTCTGGAGTACGCCAAGTTCCTGCTCATGACAAACGCGATGTCGGTCGACCGCCTTTTACAGCACGAGTTTGTCGTCTCGGCCGCTCAAAGCGTGTCGCCGTCCTCCATCGTCCGGTATACGGACTGGGAGGCAGGTTCGTTCCGCGACGTTGTCGAGTACAGAACGCGAGTGCTCACGTGGTACCGCAGCTCGACGAATGTCGGAATGGTGGACGTGTTATCCAGCGAGAACACCACGGACATTCTAGCAGACGAACTGACGCCGCGAACGGCATTGGGCCCGCGCTTCTTCACACAGGCGCTGGAAGAAGCGGGACTGTCGACCGAGCGGTTCGTGAGCATCGTCGCGCCCGCGAACGTGTCTTCCTCGTGGATCCGCACGCTGGTGTCGACGCAGACGGCGACGCTGCAGCGACTGGACCTGTCGCGCGTGCACGTACCGCCGTCGGTGATTCTGAAGGAGCTCGCGATGCTGCCGCGCGTCTCGCACCTGCGCCTCCCGCCGCAGTTCCTTCGCGACGAGAACCTCGAGCACCTGATCGCAGCGCTCGAGTACTCTGCGCTGCTGCCCGCGCTTCGTGCCACGGACGACGCCGTGCGAGTGGCGATGGACCGACTGGAGCGGTCGTACACGATGCAGCTCGACATGGTCACGTTCCTGCTCGAGAAGCCTGCTGGTCGGTAGAGCTTTCGATAGGTACTGGATGTGGAGATTAGGCAGTGACGGGTTGCCTGTATTTACTTTATGGAGAAACTGGAGACACAACTTTCAGGCGTGGGCTCCTTGCCGCAGATCACGCCCACTAGTGACGCGCGCGCTTGCTGAATAGGTCAATCATGGGGATCTCCTCCAGTTCCCGCCGCGAGCACAGGTACTCGCCCAGCAGCACCGTCACGGCCGTGGCCGCGCCCTGCACGATCCACCAGTTCCACGTCTTGGGGAACTCGAGGTAGAAGCTCTGGACGAGCAAGTCGATGAAGTACAGCGTCACGCCAAAGTCCAGGCACTTCTTGGCGCGCTCCACGAACACGCACAGGCACACGGCGCTGCGTATTTCGGCATGCATGGACGCAAACAGCGTAAGCGATCGGTCCGTCAACCGAAACGATCGAGGGAAGCGCCGCACCTGACGAGGCTGGCGGCCAGCACGGCGAGGCAGTTCTTGATGCCGTCGACCGTCGCGAGCGAGTGCGTGTGGTACGCGAAGAACTGGTCCATGGACGCGCTGGAGCCGTGGCACAGCGCCAGGAACATCCCGCGCGCCACGTAGTGCGAGCACTGTCATCAA
>JAADXW010000619.1:0-18392 GCA_023337975.1 Phytopythium ostracodes
AAGCGCTCAGACCGAGTGGTCTACACGAAGGCGGGGAACCCGAAGGCACCGGACATCGACGAGGTGGTGGGATGGGTCAGCAGCACATGGCGGGACATCACGGACACGGTCGTGCAGAAGTCAGTTGCTGCGGCCGGATTTAACGACGACTATCGCTAGTGGCACATTAGCAAGCACGACGTGTACGGAACTCTCTTCCACACCAAGTGGGTGAGTCAGGATGACGAGCCGCAGTTGAGTATTGACGAAGACGATCTCGTTGACAATTTCGACGAATTGGTTGTTGACTAACGTTGATAGTGACGGCAACGAAATTGCCATCTTCTTTCGAATGTTTTCTATTTTCTTCGCAAAAGGACTTATAAGGTGGTTTCGGCCCCCCTTTCAGGGAACCTTCTGTGCGATCGCTGCGGGACTTGAACCCCGGCTGTTGAGAATGACCGACAGTCCGCTACACCACTTCATCAATGCCGTCGTTTGCCAATTCGAGTTATGATAGTGGCTATACTACCCTGCCCAATACTATACCTTTTCTGTTTTTTTAGGGTATACTATCATAATATAATACCGTATATTATACGGCAGACCCCGTTATAAGTCCTAACACTCCTCCTCAACTTGCTCGTCCTCAGTCGACAATCCGGAGGAGCGAAGAAGGCGGGCGAACTGCGGAGTCGGAAGAGGCTTGATGAGGAAGTCCGCCAGTTGCGCCGCAGAGGGAATGTGCTTCAGGATGACGTCCACCTTGAAGACGTGGTCGTGCACGAAATGGTACCGTAGGTCAATGTGCTTTGCTCGTGGTGAGTACCCTTGGTTCGTCGCCATGCTGATCGCGGCCTTGTTGTCGATATAGATTGATGTTGCGCTGCTTGCTCTCATTCCCATCTCGCCAAGTAGCTGGCGCAGCCAGAGAACCTCCTGGGTCGTCATCGCGAGGGCCATGTACTCCGCTTCTGCCGACGAGATCGCGACCGTCGCCTGCCGCCTGCTTTTGAAGATCACCGGCCCGCCGGCCATCAGCACAAGGGCGCCAGAGGTCGAGCGTCGTGTCTCGGCGTCGCTGCCTCAGTTGGCGTCCATGTACGCGGCCACACTGCACCCTTGCTTACCTGTGCGCGTGTACGTAATACTCATGGACGTCGTTCCTTTCATGTAGCGGAGGATGCGGATCGCGGCACGCCAGTGCTTCTCTTGAGGCTTCTCCAAGTAGCGCGAGAGCGTGTTCACCGCGTAGCAAATGTCAGGGCGCGTCGTGTTCGCGACGTACAGAAGGGAACCGACCAGTTCGCGGTAGGGTGGCTTGGCACTGTCCACACGCGCGTGTTCATCAGGCTGTAGGTCTTGGCCGAGTACAGTAGGATTGCGGACCGGGAACGCGTCGCTTTGCCCGAACTTGCCGATCATGCGTGAGATGAACTGGGATTGGCTCAGGAGAAGTTGGCCGTCAGGCTTGTCATAGCGAACCTCCATCCCCAAAGTAAAGAGAGCATCGCCAAGTGCCTAGAAATTGAAGTGCGCAGCCAGTGTTACCTTGATTGCTTCGGCTTACTTCTCGCAACGGCAACCGACGAGAAGATCATCAACGTGCAGTACGACAAAGATCGGTCCATGCTCATCACATTTGACGAATAGGCGGACATCCGGGCGGCGCTAACGGAAGCCAGTACTCACAAAAACGCCGCGGATCGTCTTGTACCACACCACCGCTGCTTGTTTGAGCCCATAGAGGCTGTGGCGAAGACGGCACACCATTCCATCGGGGATCCGGATGCCAACAGGTGGTGCCATTAGTACTGTTTCGTCGAGATCGCCGTTCAGGAAGGCCGTCTCCACATCGTATTGCTTGATAGCGTAGCCGTTGGAGCAGAAGACCGCGAGGAACACCCGGACAGTGTTCAGACTCGCGATGGGTGAGTACGTCTCATTGTAGTCGACGCCGTAGGTCTGAAGGAAGCCGAGCGTAACCAGTCTGACATTGTAACGCACAATGTTGCCGTTTTCGTCCCTTTTGAGTGCGAATACCCACTTGCAACCAATTACCTTCGCTCCGGGCGGTCGGCAAACGAGGTCCCACGTGTGATTGGCGACGTGCGAGCGGATCTCAGAGCGCATTGTGTCCTTCCATTTTTCTGCATCGGACGACGCCATCGCTTCGCGGTAACTGGTTAGCACCTCAAATGCCGAGGATACAACCTCCGAGTCGATATCGAGGCGTTGTCGCTTCGCCTCGGGTTCACCATCACTATCACTGTCAGTCGAGTCGTGAGGTGGTTCAAGCATCCGCACTGGTTGGTCTGCGAGCAGCTCTTGAAATTCTGGCGCCGGATACGGGGTTTCGCTTGCAGGTAGACTCAAGCGCGGCGTGTGGCGTGGCCCATTGTCCGATGGAAGTAGTTGCCGCACAATACGATTAGGAGATGGAGCGTGGAGAAGAACTCGATGCGGCACTGCCGCTAACCGAGCTGCAATTGGATGCAAGCGAGTACCACGAAAGACGATGCGATCTTCTCCACTGGGTTGAGCAGTTGCGCTGCTTGGTAGTGCTGGCACTGAAGAGCGCTTCTCGATCACATAAGCCGGCACAGTAGCCAGACGCGACTCACTCCCCCTTAATCGCGAATCCACCGGCTCTTGATGCACTTGGACGGCACTAGACGAAGCCGAAACGACAGCAGCACCACCCCAGGAAGGCAACACAGGAGCGTCGTCGCTGTCCACATCCATCGGCTCGCTCGTCCCTTGATTCTCGGTCTCGTCCGCTTCCATGTCCGATGACTGAAGTTGTGGCACCGAGCTCCTAGCAGGAGCGATGTCGTCGACATCCAGTTGCATTGCCGCGGGTGGCGTCTCGCCCACAGGGGAAACGTCGCGGTATTGATCAAGAGGGTGTTCGTCCAGCGTCACATTGCGCGTTACCACTAGGCGTTCGTCGTCCAGGTCCCAAACGCGGCACGTTTTCGACGCCTCTGCGTATCCGAGGAAGATACAACGATGAGCATTTCGGTCCCACTTGGTCCGCTTGGCTTGATCAACGTGAACGAAGCCCCAGGCATCGAATACACGCAGGTGACTGAGGGTTGGCTTGTTCCCGTAGAAGAGCTCGAACGGCGTGTGCTCCGGGCGCGCAGTGTTGGGGATCCGGTCGATGTACGCCGCTGTCACAATCGCTTCGCCCCACCACATCTTGTCCATTTGCATGGTGTGCAACATCGAACGCGCCATTTCGACGAGCGTCCTGTTCATTCGCTTCGCCAGCCCGTTCTGCTGAGGGCTGTACGGCGCACTTGTTTGGTGAGTGATGCCGTTGCGCGCGCAGAACTTGCTGAAGAGCTTCGACTCGTGCTCGCCGCCGCTGTCGTTCCGGAGACACTTGATCTGGCACTGGGTCTGCGGTTCCGCCCGACTTTTGTACTCAGTGAAGCCCTGAAGCACCTGGCTCTTCGACTTCAGTAGATACACGTCGACATACCGTGTGAAGTCGTGCACGAAAGTGACGACAAAGCGCGCTCCCCCCTTTCGTCTTGGTCTCCATCGGGCCCATCACGTCGCTGTACACGATCTCCAGAGGCGCGCTTGATTTGATTTGGCTACCGGACTGTCGCGCGAACGGACTTACCGTCATTTTCTCGTACGCGCATCCCGCGCACAACATCTCATGTGGTGTGTGCTGAGGGAACAGCGGGGCCCCATCAACAGCACTCGCAATCGCCTTCATCCGCGTCGGCGCAGTGTGTCCAAGCCGCGCGTGCCATGCGTCAGGGCCTGGTTGGCCAACTGATGCCGATGCCGCTTCTTCCTCGTCGCTGCCGCGCTTAAACACCCCAAAGTTCCACTGGTAAAACTTCCCACCTTCTCCATGTGCGCGAGCAGATCCCCGCCAAACTTGATTGCGCATCCGCCTTCGTCGAACTCGACCGTCGCCCCCTTTGTGACCAACTCGGGAATAGCAGCTTTCGGTCCAGTCCCGGCACATACAAAATGCCAGTCATTTTCACCGTGTGTCCGCCACCAATCGACTGGCGAACAGCACCGACGCCACGAGCAGTAAGGCAATGACCGCTCGCCACAGTGATATCCGATGTAGCCGAGAGCTCGCAAAACTCCGCGAAGTCGGTCCGCTCGTGTGTCATGTGGGAGCTGGCCCCGCTGTCCAGCAGCCACGCGTCCTTGCCTGCCTCGTTCGCGGCCGAGAAGACGAACTCACCCGGTGATCATGCTCGTGGTTGGGGCAGTCAGCACGCTTGCGACCGACCTGATTGCACTCGTAGCACCGACATTGAAACCCCATCGTCTGGCTTGATCGCCGTGCTTGACCCGCGCCACCACGGCGCTGCGCTTGACCGCGCTGTCCGTTCCGGTCTCCACGTGTCCTGGCGCCACCGTGCCCACGCGACCGACTGTGGATACCGTGTGTAGCCGCTTTAAAAGCCCTTTCGCAGCTCTCACACCGCTGCAACATCTCGTACTCGCGTCGGAGCATCTCCTTCGCCTCGATCAGAGTCACCGCGTTCTTGGACTCAATGATCTTGACCATGCCGTCGTAGTCGCTTGAGAGGCTTTCGAGGATGATGATCAGCTTCTCGTCGTCGTTGGTCTTGTCGCCCACCGTGGACAGCCGCAGACAGAGATCGTTGAAACGCAGCAAGTGGTCCATCAGGTTGTCGCCGTTCGCCTTCCGGAACTCATGCAGTTGCCGCCTCAGCTGTACCCGATTGTGGAGGTTCTGGTTGACGAAGAAGACGCGAAGAGTTTCCCACGCTTCGAGCGCCGACCTGGCCTCACGAATCATTGACTGGTAGTTCGGGCTGAGGTGCTTGCTGGGCTCCGCCAGAGCCTTCATGTCCTCCGCTTTCCATTGCTCGGTTTCCCGAAGAATCGCGTGCTCTGGCTTGACGGCGACGACGTGGTCGAGCAGGTCCTTCCGCGCCAACGCCATGCGGGAGTTGAACTCCCAGATGAAGTAGTTGTCGTCTTGAAAGATGTCGTTGGGGCCTTGCGTGTTTGGGCTCATAACCTACAACGAACGCACGTGCCTGCTCTCGTGTCTTGAACGTTGCGATGCAAAATGGAAAGTGAATTCGCCTGCACTGTGTGAACTTCCTGCTAGCACTGCCCTACAGTCTCAGGTTCCAGAATTTACTCTGCTTCAACCTGTTCTAGAACGTTCGCTGTGACCATCATTCAGGAGCAAGTTGCCTTTCAGGTGTGACACACCATGCGACAGGAAGATGTACCGTGAGTGCTAGAACTATAAGTCCTAATAGATACCACTGTGGTGCTGTGTAGGACGGTAGTGACTTGAAGACTTCAAGTTGAAGTCGTGCACCCAACGAGGACAAACAGCCGAGCACACTGCCAGGCCTTGCTCAGATTGCTTCACATTGTATACTCGGCATCGCCAACTCAAATCGATAGCATTTAATTAACATCATCCACACGAGGGGCTGCCCGTCTCGACGTTCAAACCAAGTCTTCTGGCTTCTCGATAGCGGAGAGTCTTGCGCGCGATGATGGCGTTCGTGGGCGAGCCGCTGGCTCTGGTTGCCAACGCCTTGAGCTCCGCCACCTTCGCCCCGCCTGTAGCTGGAACTCCAAGTCGTGGAACTAGACGCCGTACCATGTTCCCACGAACCACCGAGGGCACACAAAGCAGCTCGGTGCCTCGGTGTCTGACTTCGTGGTATTGTCAGTGAGCGTTCGTTCCGGTCGCAGTGCCCTGAACTCGAGCGGAAGACTGGCGATAGGCATAGCGTTCGGGGCGGTTATTCCTGTGCGCCGGTCCTCCTCTGGCGCTGCCGGTGGTATTAAGGGCCCGTTCGGCAGCACACAATTAACACCGTGGAAGCCAAAATGAGGGCGCCGAGTGAGCCGGAAGAAGTGATCGTGCGGTCCCGATACGGGTGTGCGACAGTTCGTAACACAACAGAACATGGTTTTGTATTTCGCTGTAACCCAAGAAGACTTGCAAGGACGCTACTGTAGGTGACAGCATCCTCCAGTGGTAACGCCAGAGGAGTCCCACGTTCACGCTCGCACCGGTCGAGTCGCCCGTGCCCTCATTCAACACGCGCCGAACCATCGCGGTGGGAATCTTCCACGGATGTGATTTCTAGCCTTCAGGTCGGATTCATACAACGCAAGACAAGATGGCAGGGCGGCAAAACGGCAAGAGCGCAATCCACATTTTCGATCAGAACGCCATGGGTGGATGTCACGGAAAGCCCTGGTGGAGGTGCGGATCTTCGCAGGGCGGGACTGTGCAAAGAATGCACTACTGTACAGTATTGTAGAAGCTAAATTTACTCCCTACTCCTCCCCTTCATCTCTGGCAGCCAACTATATTCCACGTCGGGCGTAATTCCTTTGGGGCGCTGTGGTACGGTCGTCGACTCATCCAACCACCGCGCATTTCTGCATGACAAGGCAGCAGCGCCAGCCTTTTCTTCCGCACATCCGCAGCCATGCATTGACCCGTTGGGTGGCGACGCAATTAGCGGAGTCCAGATGTGGGTGGGTGCGTCAGACTGACCAAAGTCGAGTCTATCCGCCGTGTCAAACGATGTCGGGCGCATGAAATCAAAGCGTCGAGCAGACAAATGCAGTTGGCGGAGAAGCCGGTTACGTAGCAATCATTTCACACTGCCCTATGTCCCTTCTCCGGTCGCTTCGAGGAGTTTAATCCCGAATCCACCCCGCTTCGACGATCGCGGTCGACTTGGTCATTTTTCATTGCAACCTACTGAGGTGAAGAGACGTCCGACCGGGTCCTCTGACTGTAGTCGCGTACTCCCCCATTCAAGCTGGTCCAGGGTGTCATATCACGATCGCCATTCCCTTGATCAAGTTGGTGGAATAACCGCAGCTGGTCGATGGTCACCATGGGCGTGGGGATCCTCGAGGTCAGAAACAAGTTGGCGATGGCACCAGCGCCAGCAATGCCGAGGACAGCTACGACGACCACAACGCTTTAGACCGTGACGGAGCGCCGCGGTCCGAGGACTGGCGAGCCAGCGGAGAAGTTCACGTGGACGCCGGCGGGTGTTCGGTTCCGCAACGAGCCGTTTCGTCAACGAATCGAGGCAAAGCTACGTCAGCTCTTGTGGACGGCGACGAGCCCCCAGAGCTCGTCCAACAACGTCCAGATCGCGCGCAAGACACTGCGATACCAAAAGTCGCAGAAACGGCCATAAAGTGCGACTCGGCTCGGCTCCTCGCGGTGTGGAACGAGAGATTGCTTGCCTCGGCCCACCGCAGCTGGCCTTCGGGTCTGAGCGCCAGCGAGCGTCCAAGGTGCGAGTGTTGGGTGGGTCGAGAGTTGGCTCTGCGTTCAAGCCCTCATTTATTTAAAAAAAACATTAACATTAAATATTTAAAATAATAGCGTTCGTTTTTTTTATTGCATTTATGATAAAATACCCAGCTGGTATTTTATTTATTCGCGCGTTTCGATTCGATTTTCCTGGACAACCGGAACGTTATCGACGCGTTCACCGCATTGTCGGCGCGACTTCTCGCAGTTCTGCGCCGGTTTCTTCCCGTTTTCCGAGGCTGGTGTCGTCAACGCCGGCACTTCGATACTGTACTCGATTTCTCGGCTTTCATAAAGAATGCACCACTCACTCGCACAAATTGTATTTATCCTGTAACTATCAAATACAGACATATATAAAACATTGCTGGCATGTTTGTTACGTACTAGCTTTTGGAATTTTATGTAAGATATTGATTCAAACAATATATTACATGATGAGGTTTGATGAAGTGCTCCATTGTGGACGCGCCTCTGAATGACTCACCGCCGTTGGTGACTCGTCTTCCGGTGACTGGATGGCACCAATTGAATATTACACTTGGCGACCGCGGCCGCCCGTCCATCTCGCAAGCATTTGCCGTCAACTCACATCCACAGCTTTACAGTCGATAAAAACAAAGGACCGTCGCCCGTCTTCGCTGACTGATCTGAGACGCCGAGCAAACGCGACAACCACGACCGACGCGAACCCATTCGTCGTCGACCGGTTCACGAGCTACATTTTCGCCTAAACACACTTCGAACGTGCATTGAATGGTTGTCTATGGCCCCATGACGTTCTTCGCGGAACGCCGCGCTGTCCGCATGAGTTGAAATGTGTCGACATGGTTGGACCGGTGGGCGACTGATACTGTGCAGTACCTACTGAATGCTGCAGTCGGCAGCGCGTTCGGTCAGAGGCGTTCGGCTCTTGAACTTGAACCTGGTTACTCAGAACAGTTCTAACGTACATCGACGAATGGGATGCACAAGCATTCGAACCACCAACTTCATGCGCCGTTCCAGGTGAGGTGTCCACAGTACTGTACTGTACACTGTAGAGATTGTGCTGCACACTCGTCTCCTATTAAAAGGCCAACCTGCTGCCCACTTTAACCCATCGCGGTGACAATGATCACCTCCGCTCTCTTCCTGCGTTGGCGGAGCGAATCGCCGCGCATGGTGTATGGTCTCCGCCGCTCCGCTCTTCTGCTCGCTGGATCGCCTCCATCGCGAACCTATGAAACCGTCTTTAGGCAGCCTCGGAATGCCGGAAGGAAACAGATAGCGCGCGCTACAGTATATGAAGCAGCACTGTTGCTGCAACGGACGGGCGCGAAAAGATCCTTCGCATCGAGCTGTTCTCCAGTAAAAAAAAATGCGCTTTGGACCGCTTCGGTGTCATTCTCCTCACTCCAAAGCCTCCTGTATTCTATTATCACCTTTTTATTATCTTAAATAAAACTACATGGATATAACTAGGGTAACGCGTAGGCTGGGATAGCTAAAACGGAGCTCAAACCCCGTTTTAGCGATCCTAGCCTTTGACGTTTGCATGGAGAGCGGGGCGCAGCCGTTCACGCCACATGCATTAAGATTGCAAATCTGGGTTCCTGTTCACCTCCACCAGATTTGGCTCCACCTTTTCTTGGCCCCTTTTCAGATTGCACCGAGCATTTTTCTTGATGTTTTGCCGAGCTGTCCTCGTCTCTATGCTAAGTTCAGTGTCTGAGTCCTAATCTGATCCTTAGGGCATGTGTGAACTTGAGCCAGAACTCTTCGCTCCAGCTTTCTCGAATAGGTTTTGATTTCTGAGAATAGTTTAGTCTCTTCTATTTGTTATAAACCTCAGCGAAAGGCTTCACGAGGCCACTGATTTGGCTTCAAATAATTCTCTTTGGGCTGTACAGCACAGTCTTCCAGACTTAGTGGTATCCCAGAATTACATATGAATAGTACCTCTAGGAATAAATAAATAAGGTTCCGAGCGGCTCCACTGCGAGTGGGCGCGCTCGTGGTGGATACAATACCGATGTGAGGGGCCGGTTCCTTCGAAAATTCACGGAAAATATGCCGGCAACGACAACAAAAAAGCCACCACGGCGAAGCGCCGAGCGCCGTGGTGTGCTGGATAAGAGAAGGGTCTGGTTGCAGAGTGCGACTCGCATCTTTCTACCCCTTGTCGAGTCCTCTTTTGCGTCCGCCGTGTGCGTGGAGGGCTCATTCTCCAAGTTCCCGCGTCGATCTCCGATCCCGACTTTGTACGTGCATCATGTCGCCCACTACCGGTCTCTCCCCTGTCGACAAGCGCGCTGAGCACGTGGTGGATCGTAAGGCGTTGCGGCCGCAGTCGGCGCCGAGCCGCTCAAGGAGGACCCAGTCGTCCGTGCGCTTCCAGGAGGACGACGCGTTCGCCATGCGTCACAGCGAACCGGCGCTGTCGCTGGACGAAGACGAGCTGGGGGAGATCCCGCCGCCGGCATCTCCGATCCGCCAACGTGCGCGGTCCACCGGCAGCCTGACGGACGCGTCCGAGTCAGCGGGGAGGCGCCCGCACCGCATCCGCATCTGCTACCAGGACGACGCCTACCGCCTCCGGTCCGAGGCGCGCACGCGCAGCCTGATGGCCGCGGCGACCGCCTCGTCGTCCGCGACGGACGGAGCCAGCAACAGCGCGCTGCTCGCCAAGAAGGCGCTCAAGTACCGCAAGGTCTACGACCGCATGACGGGCGTCGACGTGCACGACCCCGAGTTCGACGTGTTCAAGTTCCTCGGGGTCGACTGGTGCAAGACCTCGGGCCTCAAGGACCGCGCGGTGCCGGAGGTCTGAGCTTCGGGTGACGGATGGGATGGACGTCGGTCCGAGTGACCGGGTGCTACAATGGTGAGGTTGCCAATGCCTTTGAAGTGACCGACGAAGGTGGAACGCTGGCCCCAAGGCGACTATTTAACGTGGGAACTTGTCCCAAGATGTATGTGTTGAGCCCAAGTGGCAACAACAACAGTTTTGTGCGCTTTCCAAAAAACATGGATATCGAAATATTTCATTTAAAAAAGCTATATGTGTAAATAAAACAATTCAAATGACAGCTTCAACTTCGGTGTTGAAAAGAGAATCTCGAAATTTCACATTTTAAGCCACAATACGTATTTTAATTATGCAAATAGCTGTATCGAAACGACGCGAGCTCTTCCCTTTTTCACCAATGCCACATTGATGCAACTGCCGATGGAGCCAACGCTCGCTGGACACGTTGGCCATGCTGATGTCGAATCCCAAGAGGAGGAGGAGCGGCTGCAGGAGTGCTACCACGCGTTCCTGGCGCGTCGCGTGGCGCGTGGAGGCCGGAGCATCCGCACCCGCCGCGGGTACGAGCAGCTCTGTGCCAACTACCAGCCGCGCGTGCGCTTCCTCCTCGACCAGGTCGCGCTCGGAGCCGCTGTACCTGACGAGTCGAACGGCTCGCTGCGAGAACTGGTCGGGCCCTTTATGGACCAGCGCGTGCTCCAGTTCGTCGGCGACGTGTGCTGGCCGCTGGCGCACTTTGGGCCGAGAGATGCCGAGAGGAACAGCCAGGTAGCCAACACACCACCAGGTCGTACCTTTCTTCATCATATTTTGATTCATGTGCTGAGCTTGCAGATCCCCGAGTGGCAGGAGCTCGGCGCGCCGCGCTATTTTGCCGTGATGGTCAACATTTTGTTGTGGATGTTCCCCGGTCTCCCCAGCTTCGAGGTGCAAGAGCTCATGGAGCGCGACTGGCAGAGCGACCGCGATTTTGACGCCTATGGCAGCGACGGGCTGAGCCTTGAAGGGTTCACCGTGTCGCTCATCGATCTAGCCGTCGCGTGCACGGTGTGTAGTGTCGGTGTGCCTTCACGCGTTCGGTGGAGAGCGTAGGGTCATGATCTAACCTCATGCGTTGACCGACTAGAATGGCAATGTGGACAGGTGTCTCGAGTTCCTTCACCATCTTGCGGACCGCCTCCAGACCTCGCTGACCCCCGTCCACGACGACACGCGCCACACAGCGACAAGCGACAAAACGCGGGATCAACCGCCCTCGTCGTCAATAACAGCCAAGAAACTGCGGTGGAATTTGATCCCGCTGGGCCAACTCGTGCCCTGCAAGCCTCGCCAGAAGCCGCAGTACTACGAGCTGAAGGTGCGCGTTAATGATAGTATGCTCCGGTTGTTCCGCTGGTACGAACGCCGTTATCACTTTTTCTCTTCGATGCAGGCAAGGGCGTCCGCGTCGCCGATGGTCCTCATGGTTCTAGCTGGAAATGAGAAGTAGGTATGCTCGATTCCTGCAATTCAGTCGATGACAGCACGTTGCAAGGTCTAACACCGTGGCTGTCGCTTCGAAATCAACATGTAGGCCGTTTGAGTTCCAGCTGAGCTCGAGCGCCAAGCTACTGGTCCGCGAGTGCGACAGCCGCACGAGTGTTCGCCGCAAGACGATCGCGTTGAAGACGCACTTGATTCAAATGGAGAGGCAGATCCTATGGACACTGCGTGACTGGGGTGGCGCGTATCCGTCGGTGTTTCTCATACCGAGCGCGTCCATCAGTCAACGCGCGCTGAAGCTCTACGGATGTCTGCGGCTGCTCGACAGCCACGAACAAAAGCTTCATCTGGGAGCTACTGACGAGTCTCTCGAGTCGAAACAAGCCCTAACACCCATTTTCACCGTGTACACGAGCGTCCAGGACCCGACGGCGATCGCATACGGTGGCGACGAGAGCACGTGCGGCCGCATCGATCGGCAGTGCAGCCAACTGTTCGTTTTGGACCATCGCCAACGACGCGAGTCATTTGTCGTGACGCTCAAGACGTCGCTGCTGCAGAGCACAAACGCCGGTGGCGGGGCCGGCGCCGTCACCGTCGTGTCACACTCGTTGGCGGCATCGACAAAGATGGTCATCGACGACTCCACCGCTGACCTGGCGGCGTCTCAAGCGGTCGACTGCGACGCAGAAGGACCGGCACCTCACACGTTTGTGTTTGTCGTCAAAGACCAAAATGAGTTCGCGGCTCCGAGTGGCGCCGACATCCATCGCCAGACCGGAGCACTACCCCAGCAGTGGTATTGTGCGATGAGGTAAGGTGCAACATTGCCATGAACAGCGTCTGCGCGAAGCAAGGCACGGCTAACGGAGTTGCTATGCGTGTATGCCAGCGCCGCTGACGAAAATAAGCGGATTGTCGTTCACGCCCAGGCGGCCTCCGCTCAGAGCGCCAGTGGTTTATACTATCTGTACATCTTCTCGCTGCACGGCGTCTACTACGAGGTGATCTACGACAAGATGTGTGACGACGACCAGGAATTGGTCTATGGTGACGAGGCTGCCAGTGGTGACAGCGTCTTCAGAGATCTTGGCCCGGCAACCGATCAAGAAATGTCATTCACCGTTCAGGGTGATGATGGAGAGGAGAACGAGGAGCTGTCTGCTTCCGTGAAGGCTGGACGATCTAGTGGCGCAGCTCTGCTTCGATGTCTGCTGAAGCTGAGGCAGAAGCGGAAGAAGCAGGCCCAGGTAGAGCCACTGCCCGAGTTCATCGAGGGTACCAAGGTGGACAACATGAAGGCGCTCACGGCGGCGGTCACTCTTCGCTCCAAGGTAAGCGCATAGCCGCTCGGATGATGAGGAAACTATCGTACTATTGCCTCATACTGACGCGAAGTACCTGTCAATGGGTCAGTTTCTCAAGGCACGCGAGATGGCGAGGCTTGCACGGGTCATCGAACGCGAGAAAGCCTTTTCGGACGGTCTGATGGAGCTTGTGATGAAACAAAATGCGTCCTTCAAGCGTGGTCGCCAGCTAGCGAAGGCAACCAGCCCAAGCAACCAGTTGGGAAGCAGCAGCTCATTAGCGCACGCTACCGGCTCGGATAACGCTCTTGAGACTCAAGTGCAGTTGCTCGCGTCGTTCTTTCGGGAAATGGCAGTGCATGTTCTGCCTGAGGCAGAAGACACAAGTGATGAGACCAATGACATCGACGGGAAGCTGATGGACCAGTTCAGCGAGCTATTCGGGCGCGACACCAAGCTGCTCAACATGCTGGACGAGGAGAAGTGGATGCCGGAAGAAGAACGGGCGAAACGAGTGCAGCTTCGCGTAAACCGAAAGCAGACGAACGTCTTTAGTGAAGGAGAACCAACCCATGGCGACTACGTCAACACTGCGCGGTACATCGAGGACCTCATGCGAGATGTGACTCAACAAGAGCAAGGTGATGACCGTGGGAGTGGCACTGCGACGCAGCAAACAGGTGTCGCCAGTGATCTCCAACAACTGCAGGCGTCCTGGGCCTACGCCCAGCATCGCGTCGACGCTGGAGATCAACAGCAGCACCACCAACACGAAGCAAAGAAGGCGCAACTCGAGTCGGTGCGGCGTGAGGAATGGATGAAATCGCACCACGTAACTGAGTTGGCTCCGCAAGCGCGTCTCGCTGCGGCTTCGAGCCCGACAAGGACGCCCATGAGCCTCTCCAAGACCGCATTCGACCAGGAGCGACATCATCTACCGTGGAATCCAGTGTGGGAAATTGTCGACACGAATGAGAACGCGGTGGAGTGCATCTCGCCCAGACACGGAGAGTCAGCGGCACATGAAGCTCTATTCTCACCGAAACGGCCTCGAGAGCGTCCTAAGACCACGTCAACGACAGAGCGGAGTGCAAGCTCGGCTGGAAAAGGCAGTCAAGGCGAGAGCAAACCATTCGCCAGGGGGACAGAGACGGCTGCAGCGTCCGCATCGTTTGCGTATGCAAACCGACTGCGCCTCGAGCGCGTGCGCACGGCAGATCCAAGTCGAAATGAGCGCAAAATTGGCGCACACTTTGCGCCATCCTCGCGATCGAGGCCCAATTCACCGTGTCAAAGGAGGGCACAAGCGCCGTCACCGCCATCATACCCGTCTAAGCTTATTGATCGTGAATGGAGTGCTGCACCAGGTGCTTCCGATCACTCGGAACCGCTTCAGACGACTGGCGATGGAGACCCAGAGACCGCTGTGAAGGATTCATGTGAAGATACAGCACAGCCAGCCAGCCCCCGGCCTGAGTTTACAGCCAGTAAGATCGACGAAGAGAGCTCGCCATCAGAAACAACTGACACCGTGACCAAGCAGCCCACCGGTAAGAAGCGCGGACGTCGCAGGCCACACGACAAGAGCGACTCGAGCATGCGCCGACGCGTCAAGGAGCTGCTCGCGGTGTCGAAGGCGGTCATGGAACACAGCCGAGCTGGCGAGCCAGACGCTGCCGCCGGGCTATGTCTAGCGACGACCGACTTCCCGATCCCAGCTCGGTCTAAAGTTCATCCCAAGACCAGATAGCCAAGATGACATCACAATGACCGTGTTGAAGCAGTAGGCTCCTATTCTTGAATGTGTGGAGCGTTGGAGGACAAGATTCACTTGCTCGATATGGTTCCTCGAGTCAGCTGAACCAGCCACAGACGCTCGAGACGGCGATGAGTCCGCCGGTGGCGCCTCTGAACGGCCCGCACGAGGAGACCCTCCGGAGCCTCAAGCAGAAGTACTTGCTCGGCCGGACGCCAGTGTTGCCGCGAGTTCCAAGCGGGAGCTCGATCCCTCTCTTCGAGCTCCAGTTGTCGCGATCACTGCCGACGGTCAACATCTCCAACACGCTCGCGATGAAGCTACTGACCAAGGACAGCTACGTCAGCCTACTCAACTTCATGCGCACGCGCTTCCTGCACTTGTACCGCGTGTTCTCAATCGGATACTTTGACGTGCTCATGCTGCGAGACTCAGGCGCGCGCGGTGCTGGCGCTAACATATCGGGTTCGTCACGACGCTCGTGGGCGTCGTCGGCTTCCTGTCCCTCGAGATCATCGCGCTGCTCGTGTCCAGTTACGAGTTCTGGTTCATGTCGATCGTCAACGCCATCCAGTTCATCGCTCTCGCGGGCATCTTCGGCGATGTGCGGGCGATCACATGCATCACCACGTGGCTGAGCATCCAGACGATCATCACGATCGACGCCAACAACCGCACGTTCCCCATGGCGACGCGGTCCGTTCTGATTGGCATACCGGCTATCACGGCCGTCGGCGTGTGCTGCTCGATGCGTCTGATCGCCGACTCGACACGCGTGAGCGTGACCGTCCGAGGCGTCCCGGTGGTGGCGACGGACATTGTGCTCTTCACGATGTCCACGCTCGTGCTGTTCCTGCTCAAGAAGATCTACTACAAGCACGTGCGGAACCACACGACGCTCGTCGGGTTCCACGAAGTGCCGTGCGTCGTGCTGCGTGGTCGCCTTCGCTTGGTTCCGACCCGCGGGCGCCACCGACGCAACGGCGTGGCCACCAACGAAGCCGCCTAGTTCAGCCGCATCCGGAGAAACACGGCGCCGAACAAGACGCAGAAGCTGCGGTTGTCCAAGGCACTGATCTTCATCGTCGACGCTGGGAGGACGCTCGTGCCGCATGCGACCGAGGCGCGATGGCTTAGGTCGCGATGAACGCTCGCACTGCTGTACACCTTCGGTGCGATCGACGTGGGCATGGCTCTCGTTACGTGGCCGCTCGTCTGTTTGGCCCGCGACCGGGAGAGGTGGATACGCGCGTCGAGCGCCATAGCAGCCATAGCATCGCTCGTGTTCACGGCGTCCTTCGAGTGCCTGTGGCAGCGCGACGTGATCATCGCGCTGCTCTTCAACCTCGACTTTATGTTCTCCATGTCCCAGATCTACGCACTGGCGGCCTGTCTGTGCTGCATGGCGCGCTGGCAGCCACACCTGTGCCTGCTCGTCGCGACCTGGTGACTCTGGTTTCAGTGGGTCCTCATGATGGACACGCTCACGCCGCTCGCCAAGGAGCGGCTGGCGTTCAGGAAGAAGTACGCGACCGGAGTCATGGTCCTGCTGCTGCTCTGCGCGCTCATGTCGGCCATGGCCATGTTCTTCGCGCCAGACGAGGACGTGCTCGACAACCTGCTGCTGTGGCGGATCGAACTGTCGTCGGAGCCCCGCGTGGTGTTCGAGATGCAAGGGTCCACGTTCACCATCCAGCGCACCGCGAGCATCATCGGGTGGAGCACGCGGCTCGCGTTCGAGCTGTATAACGGCCACGAGGACGAGCTGCTCTTCGTGCAGGGACTGGTCGAGTACGAGAGCCCGTACGAGACCTTCCCGGTCCAGTTGCAGCACCGCAGGACCACCACCGCCAGTGTCTTCCCCGCCTTGTCTAGGCGGCACTAAGCAGCGCAATATATGTAACGAACACGACGTTGCCAATCAAACTGCGTCCGATCCTGCTCGTGTCGCGATGCCAACACGTCTTGTTCCTGTAGCATTGGCACGTAAGTTAAAGTAGGACGGCGGCCTTGTGCTGCACCACCGCGAAACGGCAGAGCGAACGACCAGTGTCGATACATTCAATACATACAGCGAGACAGAGGCGGACGGTCGGCCACCGACCTGCTCCCTATTCTTGGACAACAACGTGCTGCCGTCAATAACACGCATGCGTGTACCTACTGGAGCGAACACCGGATACTGTTGACCAGGACGGCTTGTAAACACCACGAACAACAGGTCGAAGCTCTCTGGATATCTAAATGGACGAAGCTATTGTCACAAACAGACTTCAGAAAAGGTACACATATGTGACTGGTTTGTGACTTCATAAAGTCATAAACCAGTCACACACGACAACAGTGTGGCAAGAAAAAAACAGCTGTCTTCGTCAAATATCGATGTGACTGAAATTTACATCGCACTTATAAGAAGGCGACAGGCACTGCGATCAATCTTGTCTCAATTCCCTTTACTTCTCTGTTCGGGAAAAGAATGAACCTTTCTCGACCTGGGCCCTAACATTTAAGCTTTTTCATAATAGAATACAAACTCAATATCAGAAGAGAGCAGATTTAGCGCTATCTGGTGGATTTTTTGTTGGCTCCAAAATCGAATTATGAACTAAATACCACCCATTTTCTAGTATATATTTTAAAAGGTAAAATGTTTTTTTTTCGTAATTAAGCCATCCTTATATTATTTAAAATTTGAGGCAAGCAGCAGCCTCTTCGAGACCTGCTCTACTTAGCTAGCCATTCAAAATTTTAAAATTGAAACTTCGCAGCTCGATTTTGCCACCAACAAAAATCGAGGTTTTTCTGAATGATAATTTATATTATCACGGTTATTAAGTCATTTAGACCAATCACGATCAGTTTGAAATTAAGCTAAACATTACGTCATACATGTATTGAATTACTGAAGCGCAAATTAACAAAAAGACAGTGCGTACGCGACTGCTGCATCCATACCGCGCTCGACCACTAAGTTTTCGCATGGGATCGAGAGCGGTGGACTCCCGGAGCGGCAATACTTGCTGCGGATGCGGGGGAGCTTGTAGTCATTGTGACCGAGATGCTCGATCACTTTGACTAGGACGCCCTGCAGCGTCGTAAAACACTTGTCTATAGTATGCGGCGGCAGCTGCTCGTACGCCAGCACCACCTTCTCGATCAGCTGATCTACTGTAAATGAGCTCTCCTGATACTGGACGCTCTGTAGCGAATGAAATAATCCTAGATCTAAGACATTCAGGTCAGGAGAGCGCGGTGGCTGACTCGCCATGCAAATCTTCCAGGCGTCTAGCAGTCCAGCCTCTCTTGCAGCGCGATCTTGTGCACGAACGTGCGCGCCAGCATTGTCCTGCTGGACGTATATTGGTCGCGACTTACGGCCTGTTAATACAACAGCATTGTGTGGTTAGTACTGTAAAAACGGCCTGAAGACAATCATGAAGCGTACCTGGCCAGCGCGCCCGTATTGCAGGGAAAAGCTTCTCGATGACGAACCGCCTGTAGACGTTCCGATTCACATTCACACACGTCGTGATGGGCGTGCCCGCCGATCGGTTCTTGGACTTGCGCTGGGCAACCTTCGTCTCCACGAAGGGCCAGATGCCGAGCTTGCCGTCGAACAGGCAGCGACGCGAAGCATCGTAGCGCGGTCTTGCGACGGCGGCCAAGAACATCACCTTGCCGATGTAGCGCTTGTTCGGTGAAGCGCGGTAAACGTCGGCCTCGTTGCGCGTCAGATAGTAGGTATCC
>JAADXW010000620.1:0-18379 GCA_023337975.1 Phytopythium ostracodes
ACCACGTGTCGTTTTCGGTGGACGAGAGGTATACTGTCCTGAAGGAGCGCTTAAAGAGCCTATTTATCAACAGCACGGCCATCTCGTGGCCAGATGGCACGTCAAGCTAAGTCAACGCGACCGTCAACGCGAGTCAACGCGACTACCAGCGCCTTCCCGACAGCAACGTGAAGTTCAAGAGATTCGTCATCCGTCTGCGGGCAGGGCGCAAGCGACAAGACCAGCGGCTTTCCTTTTTTGTGTATGCCACGCGTGTCCGAACAACTAATCCAATCCACAGAGCAACGGCGGCGCGTATGGCCCAGACGACGCGCGACATCGCCGAGCTGATCCGCACGGAGAACCGCGAGCCAGTTGGGCCGGCGTCGCTGGAGTACTGGGCGACGGTGCAAGCGTGCCAGCCAGACGGCGCACCGATCGCCCGCTCCAACAACGAGACGTTCCGGCAGCTCAACTACAACAACACCCAGGCCCGGCAGCACCAACAAGAAATCACGGCTACCGCTGCTGCCGCTAGCAGCCACACGCGTCGCATTCACGTCCGCCTGAACGGCGTTGCTGTCCCCATTGATATTGACATACAAGAGCTGTGGCGCGCTCTTGGCCTGCCTGGGTACGACTTGCGCCCGCCATACCGTGAACGAGTGGTGCCCTCAACTAGCGAGCCTCATGATATTGCAGATATAGACCACGCTGAAGAAGAAAATACTGTTTAGTGTCCATTATCTGCTCTCTCGGCAAATACATTTTTTACTAAGTTGACTGCATATCCACACTTGCAATAAAGATTTTTCAAATCGACTCGTTTACTCGTGTGCACTCGCACAGCGCCACCTCCATAACAGTTCCGAGTTTTACTCGGGAGGCCATGTTAGCATGATTCATGATCCAACGTTTGAGTAAGGAGAAAGACACCTCGATTGGATTCAATTGCGGGCAGTAAGGGGGAAGAAAGAAAAGGAGAGCACCGGTTGAGTGCACTAGCTCTTCTAGCTCGCGATACATGTGTATCTTTGCGTTATCGAGGATCACAGTACTCCTCAGAAATGACCATAGATTCAACAATGATGCTATCTTTTCTCGAAAAGTTTTGCGGAACTCCCTGCGCGAGAACGTTCCCCTAGTCATCCCCCATGCAAATAAACCAGTGGTATTCATACCGGCTAATACCGACATTCTCTCTCCTCGCCTAAACGGTAGATCGACTACTGCTGCACGTTCCTCAGCGACCATGCATAGCGATGCATGCAATCGCACCCAGTCTTCGCAGTCTCATCGATGAAGACGAAATGCTCTGGACCAGAGTAAAACGGCAATATTTTGTTGTAGTACACTGCAATTTCGACTGGAGCGGCCTCCCTGGCGCGCTTTTTCAAGACCTTTCGTGTTAGGTGGAGGTTAAAGTGAAGTGCACGGCATATGGTAGCCTCAGACACGTTCCGCAGAGTAGGAAAACGAGCTTTGAGCGCACTGCGCAGCTCGTCAGTGTAGAAACATGTGTGGGACTTGGCGTACTCGCTGACAAACAAGCAGACGTCATGTGACCATCGTGATGTCCGTTGCTTCCGCTCCGCACCTTCTACAGTTCCTCTACTCAGAAACCATGCATACCACCTCTGCACTGACCTTAACGAGACCTCAAGAACGCTCGCCACATACGCCATCTCGACGTCGTAGACATGGATCAAGGAAACAGCGCACCACCGCAGGTCGTTTGACTTTGTCATCGTCGGTCAATTTAGGGTCGAGAGTGAGCGAAGGAAAGCAACGAAAACGAGGAACGAATGGCGGGCGGGCCAACCGCCATTCGTTGCAAACAGTTCGTTAATCGCTTTCCGTCCTCGTAACTCGTTCGCCAATTCGCCAAAACCCTTCAAAATTGTTATTCAGCCCAAGGTAATTCGTCTTTTTCTCAACCACAAATCGTCAAAAAAAAATGCGGCTTGCCGCCAAAATAAATGAAAAGTACAATACTTACTTCAAGTATTTCAAGCAAGCGCTTCTTTCGTCTTCATGAGCTCGGACGGCTGCGCGCTGCTCGGGCGAGGCGCGGCAGCTGATGGGATTCGATCCCTAGATGCAGACTCCTCCACTGATCTAGACCAGCTTGGGTCGGCCGCACTGCTGCCAATGGATCAGCTCTTCCAAGGCCAAAAGCAAGGGGACCACTCGGCAGCGGATCCTTCCGCCGGAGTTCAGGATCGGGTCACTGCAATTGGCACAGGCGTACGTTCATGCCGTCCAGACACCAACGTGACGCGCAGACGGCAGAAGGAGGAGCTGATGTATCTTCGCGAACGAGCGGCGGAGCTGGAGCAAGAGCTTGCGCTGTTGAAGGCGCAGCGCTCGGGCGACGCGGTAGATGCAGCCGATGCGATCGCAGCGCCGTCGACATGGGAGAGAATCGCTGCTCGACAGCGCGAGGCGCGCAGGAACGCCGAAAAGGAGAACGATCAGCTGCGGTGCGAGCTAGAGGCGCAGCTGCGGCTCGCGCGCAACTTGGAGCGGTTGCTGCGCAAGCGTCCGAGCCTTGGGGTACGTCCTGATCATTGGTTCATTCGGATACTGTAGTTGGCACATCACACTCTGTCGTCCTCGCTCTTTGTGCGGTAGACGATGGATGAGCGTCTTTTCAAGCGCGTTTGCGACGCAATCGAGCAGGACGAAGATGCCACAGCGTACGGCTTGCTCATGGAGCGGATCAACCAGGGATATGCTGTTTATAGGGAGGTTCTGAGCGCCGTGGGACTCTTCACCGCGCCGGCAGACCACAGAGAGACCAAGCTGCTTGTTCTCAGCGGCGCGCGGAGTGCTGGAGTACCTGACGCGAACGACTTGCTCTGCGTGCAGCTGACGGACGTGACGGTCATGCCGTTTAGCGTCGAGGCCACTTCCAGCGCCGCCTGGAGGTGCATCACGTCGGGCTACATGCAGTTGCAACATCAACTCTATCGGGTAAGCGCCGCTGTGCCCTCTGCATTAGTTTGCAATGTGAGTGCTGACAGAGTTTGATGGTGTACAACAGGGGTTTGACCCGTTAGAAGATATCCTGGCGCTGCAGTACTCGATCACCATGGCCCGGAGGCGACTTCGAGTGGATGTGACGGCTCGAGCTGCCATGCGGTGGTTCTCCATCAACGACAACGGCGACGTGTTGTTCGTCTGGGAGTCGCAGGCCACGCCCAACGGCGCACAAGAAGCCACAAATAGCGAGGAATCTAGCGCTTCTAACAGCGACGGTAGACCGCGCAATCCGTCTGTGCAAGTGCGCGAGCGCGGGTGGACGCTGTTCACAGCGGCGGAGGGAGACGCGTTGACGCCGAAGACTCACATGCTGACGTGCATGCAGATGATCCCGCTCGTGGCCTCGGGCGACGAAAAGGATCAGCGCCAGCAGAGCCGAGAGGTCGGCGTGCTCACGGACCTCGCGCTCGAGTACTTCGACCAGCAGATCGACCACGCGCACCACGCCATCGAGACGCTACTACTCAACAAGTCGTGACCAGCGTTACAAGCTAGATGGCTACAGTTTTGGTCCGTCGCATCACTGATGTTACCCAATCAATGTTCATAATTGCGTATTATTTATCCCTCAAAGCGTATTATTTCAAGATTTGATGATATTAAGCGCCTTTATTGGACAAAATACGTCGAATGCGCCAGTTTGGAGCACCCTTTTGGACCAAACGCTCGCTCTAAGAGCTCCATTTGGGCAAACCACCGACCGAAATGGCGGCGCGGATGCATCCCCGAGAAGCGGCAGGCGCAGCAGCGCCTATCGCTGCGGCCGACGCCAAGTGGGAGTTCCCGGAGCTGCGAGCCGTGATCCGCGGCCGTCTGAAGCGTTCGTCGCGTGATTCGACGGGCAAACCGAGCGCCGTGAGCGACGCCGACAAGGAGAACGCCGAGGTGGACGCGCCCGCCGTGTTCCACACGCCGTCGCTCGTCGAGTCCAAGGTGTCGTGGTACGTGGAGGTACAGTTGCGCCGGTCGACGTGCATGTTTATCGAGGATATGGCGGCGCTACTGGGCGTCCCCGACGCGCCCGTGGTCACGGCGCAACTGTACGCGCAGCGGTTCTACATGCTGCACTCGTTCGCGACGCACGACCGCTTCCTGCTGGCGACGGCGGCGCTGTTCCTCGCGGGGAAGGCGGAGGAGTTCCCCATCAAGGTGCGGCTCATGACCGAGTGCGCCATGTTCCTGCTTCTATGTCCACAGAAGGCCCGGGGGCAGCTCCATGCCGCACACCAGCGTAGCCACCACAAGAAGTCGCCCCGTTCTACCTCAAGCGCCCCGAACACTCCGACGCCCAAGGGCCAACAGACTCGGCGCGACTCGCAGGGAAAGCCCGTTGAGATGAGTGCGTCGCTTGGCAATGACCCAAAGGCGGCCAACGCCAAGCACATTGACTTCATGAAGGCGCTGCTCGAGACTGTCGAGGTCGGGGAGGTCGAGATCAAGGCCAAGAAGGTGCTGCTGCTGGAGCGCATCTTGCTGCAGACGCTGTCGTTCGAGATGAGCGCGCCGCAGCCGTACGCGTACGTGCTGCCGCTCTTGGAGCGCATCTTTGCGCTCGACGCCATGCACGAGGGGATCGGGCACCGCGACATCCGCGAGCTGGCGTACATGTTGCTTGCGGACGCCATCAGAGGCGGACTGTGCCTGGCGTTTGATTCGCGCACGCTCGCGGCGGGGGCCGTGTACATGTCGTGTCTGTACCGCCGACAGGTGAGCCCGAACGTGACAACCGAGAACAATGAGCCGTGGTGGACGCTGCTTGGGCTGCCTGCACGCCGGCTAGAGGAAGTCGCAAGCGGGTTTCTGTGGATGTATGAAGATGCCGACACAAACGAACAGCTTCCGCGCCTCGGCCCGGACTTTCAGGACCTGTGGAATCGGTTCCGACCAGAGTCGAACCTGCCCGATCTCGAAGTGGTCAAGAAGCTGGACACCGAGCTCCAGCAGCAGCAACAGGAGGCGCCGTCGGCGTCGCCTCCTCAGCATGCGTGAGATCAGTTACGATAGCAGAACTTTACTTGTTAATGTGTGTGTTGGAACTCGAACGCTCGTGGTGCATTTGCCACTGTCTGCATCGACATCTATCGCCACACGCCCCTGCCTCCTCACGCAGCAAATCACACCCACGAGCGGACTTTTCTCGGCGAGTCCAGCAGACTCTTAATGTAGTAGACCTGCGCGAAGCAGACGACGAGGTAGACCACGCACTCGAGAATGCCGTAGAAGATGACGCGCTTGCTGGTGATGTCCTCCACTGGTTTGACCACAGAGCAGTGAGATGTCCGACACACAGCGACATGCCCCCATCCACTGACGACCAACAGACTGACCTTTCAAGTGGCGCTCGGCGCGGATGAGCTGCAGACGCAGCTCCGACTCAAGCTCGCCCAGACGCACGTCCAGGTGCGACGTGTACTTGGCCAACATGTTCACGTGTTCTGATGGGTAAATAGAGACCCCATCGTGAGCGATCGCACGATCAACAGACATCTCCACGATCATAATAGCGGATCGCACCTCGCTCCACGGGGTGCTGCGACTTGAGCGTGTTCGTCACGTGCGTCACCAGCTTCCCGTCTGCGTCCGAGTTGACGAAGCACAGCTCGTGCACGCCTGACTGACTGCAATGACCCACATCAACCACATCCAACGCAACGTAAGTACACGCCTGGTAACACCCACCTCACCAATTCGACGGTCCACTCACGACGGCACGACGCGGTACTGGCCCTCGGCGTCGCCGATGCGGCGGAAGATGGTCGCGCCGTCGGGGTTCTTGATCTCCAGGTCGATGTGCGAGTCGGCGGACGCGACGACGAACGCTCCGCTGATCTCGTCCCCGTCGAACTTGGCGTCCTGGAAGAAGCACTCCCTCTCGTTGCCGCCCACGAAGAACGTCAGGCCCTCGGACGGGTCGAAGTCGAAGTGCTCGACCTTGGCCTGCTCCCCCGCCGCCGCGCCCCTCTCCCTGACCTGCGGGTCGATCAGCGCCGCGTGCTTCTCCTTGTACGGGTCGTACTCGGGGTCTTCCGTCACGGGCTCGTCGTTCCGCTGCGCGTCGTAATCCGGGTCCAGCTCCGCAAAGTCCCCCTGCGCCAGCGCCGGCGTTACAGCTGCGTGCTGGAGCACAAGCAGCAGCGCCAGAGGCAGCGCGGTCGCCACAAGCGCCGCGCGCGTGGCTCCCCTCCGCTCCATGGTCCTTCCCGATCCGATCCGATTACGTTCTTCCCAAAAGCCAGCAACGTGGAGCAAAGTTGTAATTTTTTTAAACCTATCATAGCTATCAGGGGATAGTAGTGCAAATATACGTAGAATGTACTTACATATGTATTTTTGATAAAGATACAAACTCAAGCTGTAATATATCGGGTTAAGGCGCTTGATAATTGACCTGCTCGAGGCAAATGCTCGTCTACCGGTCCGTTCGCCGGCGCTTGTCGACTTGCCCTGAAAAGAGGAGAGCACTCGCCAGACTGATGGACCCGACGGCGCTGGCCCGCGACTCGACGGCGCGCGTCATGCACAGCCCCGCGCACGTGCAGATCGACCAGTCGGCGGTCGAGCGGCTCGCCGAGAAGCTGGTGCGTCGCTCGCTTGTCGATGCTACTGGAAGGCGACGAAGAGGATGCTGACCGATGAAGGCAACGTGCTGTGTGTGCTGATGACAGGGCCGGAAGTTGGAGCAGGAGGAGCAGGGTTTCGTGACGTGGGACAGCGGAGACTTCCACTACTTTGAGGACGTCGAGCAAGACGGCCCGCTGACTTGCCAGTACGTGTTCGTCATGGACGCGCTCAACTTTTGCTTCTGGCCGACCGACAAGTGAGTGCATCCCAATGAACATGCGACAGCCTCCACACACCTTCCGTAGACAGCCCGGACTGATGTTGGCGATGTGATGCAGCATGGAATACGAGCACCTGGCGCGCGGATTGAAGAACGCGCTGCTGCGCGACCCGCACGCGCTGGACGCCAGTAACCTGGCCCAAGTGGACGCAGACACAGTGACGTCTTGGTTCCACCCGTACACTCCGCCTCAGCTGGATGAGCGGGTGCGGAAGGTGCAAGAAGTGGGTGCCGTGCTGCAGCACTCCTTCGACGGACTCGCGCTGAACCTCATCAAGCAGGCGAACGCGTCTGCCGTCGAGGCTGTACGCCTGGTGCTCGCCAACTTCCCTGGTAGGCACGACAAGTCACAACGCACCTTTAGCTCTGATGGCTAACATCGTGATGATGTGTGATGCTCCCAGGCTTCCGGGACCACGCCGTGTACCGCGGAGAGCAGGTGCACTTCTACAAGCGCGCGCAGATCCTGGTCGGCGACGTGTGGGCGGCGTACGGCCGGCGCACTAGTGGACTCGCGGCCTTCCACGACATTGACAAGCTCACCATGTTCGGTTCGTTGCGTATTCGTGTCATTGCGCCACTGGTTTGCCTGCTAACATGTCCACTGCATTGTTGGAGCAGCCGACTACCGTGTGCCGCAAATGCTTCGCCCCGAGGGCGTCATGGTGTACTCGGACGCGCTCGCAAAGCTCGTCGACAGCAAGACGGAGATCCCATCCGGCAGCGAGGTAATGCTTCCCGGGAGGTAGAGCCATGGGCATCAACTGCTATGATCTAACTGCATGCGCTCCTTCTTCATAGATGGAGATCGAGATCCGCGCCGCCACGATCCAGGCTGTGGAGCGCGTGCACCGGCGCATGGCCGCAGCCGGCCACCGCCTCAAGGTCATCGAGCTCGACTGGCTGCTCTGGCAGATCGGCGAGGACAGCAAGGACGCGCTCCAGCCGCACCACCGAACGCTCAGCATCTACTACTGACAATGGCCGATCGCACATGGAACAAGTCGATGAAATAGACATTGTAACCCATTGTAATCGCTTACCCTGATGCATCTGCGTTCTGCACTCCATCGCACCCATTCTCCGTTCACCACGCTCTCCTGATACATATAATTATCCGCCATCGCGCGGCATACCCGTCCAAGCGGTCTTAGGAGCCCACCGACCGCATCCAAATGCACTTCAACATGGACTGCCAGAGCGATTGGTACGGCGAAAGCATGCTGACCGACTATAATGTGTACCACATTGTCTTGGGGCAACCGGCAACACCTGGTGCTCTCTCTCTCACTCTCACGTTGAAGGACCTGAATCCGAGCCCGCCAACACCACAGCCGAAAGGCGCGCGCGCTTTCCCCAGTGCCTTGAGCTCCAGCCGCGGCCACGGCCAGGACGCCGCCTCAAAGCGCCAGCAATAGCGACGCGCGAGCTCACCAGGGCGAACGTACGTGTTCATCTTGGCCATGGACGAGTTGGTGGGGTTGTCATCTCGACTGACCGAATGTATAATACCTGCGAGGCACCGGGCGCTGGCCACCTGCGGCCAGGCGGCCTGGCGGCTTCCAAAGTTATCGTCCACGCGCGATCGTCAGCATCACTCCCGTGCTCGGCCTTTCTCATCGAGAAGGACGGCAAGCCGGAGGGGGGGGGGCGCTGAACGGAGCTCCTCATATTCCCAAACTTTCTGGGTACTGCACAAGCGCCTCCCTCCCTTTTCCTTCTCGAGCGTCGACGATCTCAGTCGAGCCAACCCCGTACTCCTTTCTGTCGCCATAGGTGGGCTGGCTATCGTCCGGCGCGCGCGCCGCGCTCGCGCTGGAGCCGACACCCTGATGCGTTCCGGGGCTGGTAAAGGTGCGCGGGGGTCCCTATTCGTGTGGCTAATGGTAGGTGCCACGAGACGCTGATGGTGACGCTGCGAGTTGTGATAGTGTGTGTGTGTGCTCTAGGTCGTAACGGAGGCGCGCCCGGAGGCTGCTTTCGCAAAACGAGAGAGCCGCAAGCCGACTGGAGCGGCCCATCAACAGCTCGTCAGCCCGAAGTATGGCGTCTGACTGCGACTCGAGCTAGAAAAGAGCGTTCACGCGCCACTTGATCGTCAAAATAGCGCCTGGCGCTACTCAAACACACTAAGCGGTAGTCCACGAGAGAAAAGAACGCAAATCAGTGCCATTCGAGACCATCACAGAAAAGAAAGCAAAAAAAAGAGCATCCGACGCCAATCGAGTACGACAGAGAATAGTTCTAACCACATTTGGCATCGCAAGTCAGACCCAGCAAGATCGGCGGCAGCATCGTCGGAAGTGCTGCGCCTTGGCCTAGCGGGAGCGGCGAGAGAGCAGCCAACAGCGACTCATACAACTTCAACAGCGACTCGTGCGGCCTCACAAGCAACTTGAGCGGCTGGACGGTCGCAAACGGCAGCAACAGCGACCCCATCAGCCGGAGCAGCGACTCGACGAGGCGCCATCATCGACGCTACCGACTCCGGTGGCGCTCGCAGCTCCAGGGCCGATATGATTTCTATCACCTATGGCTTTGGAGACAATTGCGCGATAGGCGGCGGTATAAAAGCTTGGGGTGGTCGTGCGTGTCGGACGAGTGTCGGTGAGCTCGTTTTAGATGATTGAGGTGCGGTGGTGGACGCTGATATTGTGAGTTGTGGCTATTTTGTTCGTGTGTATGAATATACAGATCCGGGGGCATCTCATGCGGATGGCATCGATTTACGAGTAGATCAGGCGCGTTTAGGATAAGCGGAGCAAAAGGAGCGCACGAATGCGCCACGCGAGCCCAAAAGAGCGTGTGGCTTCACTGAAAAGAGCGCTTGGAAGCGCCACTCGGGCAAGAAAAGAGCATCCCTAGCCACTCGAGCACGTCACAGAGGTTGATGTTGAGCAGGATGAATGCGTATAAGGAGACTTTAGGGCAGGTACAGCTGATCGAGCACCTCGATCAGCAACAGGATTAAGCTTCGAGTGCTACTCGAGGGCGTCGATCAGCAGCCGAAGGGAGCACACAGAGAGCGTGTCCGAGAGCACTCAGGTGCACCGGACATGCTCCACCCTTCGCGCTGATGGGCGCGTCCAAGAGCTGGTGATGGTAGGCGTGCATTGTTGCCTCTGTCTCTCTGCGCCGATGCTGACCATTTTAATGTTGTGTCAGGTCAGATCGCCTCGAGTGCGCTGGACGCGGCCGCTCGGGTGAGCGGGCGTGCCCACGGGCGACTCGCGTGCGTCGGTCGGCAACCGGAGGGAGCAGCGGGCGCGTCCAATGGCGACTCGCGGCGGAGAGTAGCTCCGAAGGTAGAGCGCTTCTGACCGCGGCTTGAGTGCGCCGGACGGCAGCTCGGCTCCCTCGCGCGGGCGAGCGCGTCCAAGAGCTGCTGATGGTACTCGGCGTATCTACGAGCTGTCGACGGTAAGACCTTGTTTGCAGGATTATGTGTTGTGCACGCGGTAGCTTTAGAATCGGACGTTGGTGCGAATTCTAATTGCAAACGTGTTTGTGGATTGCGGATATCGGTTTCCCGGTATCCGCAACCCAAGGATCCAGTCCAGGGCGCGCGACGTCAGTCCAAGTGCGAGTCATGTTCGCCACTTAAGAATGGCGTGTGCAAGAGCGGCTGAAGCGACTTGAGCGACTCAGCGATGCAACCAACAGCTGGAACACCAGTCACACCACACGAAGCCGCTAGAGACAGCCTCATACGACACGACGAAGGCCCCGACAACGATGCAGTGGCCATCACCAACCACTTCAGTTCTCCTCTGCATGTTTCACTATGAGTGCGCGAAGTCTTGGATGCTGACGTTGCGCTCGATTTGTTCATGTACCGTTGTTTAATGCTGCAGTTGGCAGGCGGTAGCAGCGACACGAGGGTGTGCCGGCGTGGCGAGAGCGAGTCTAACGCGTTCCAGAGCTCGAGGGTCGGTGTCATGAGCGGCAGCAGCGACTTGGCCGATTCGACGGCCGTCAGCAGCGACTCAATGGACGTCAGCATTGCCTCGAGTGACGCCACCGACGCCAGCATCGACTCGAGCGACGCCAGCCACTCGGACACCAAGCGACCAAGCGATCAAACGACCGACGACCACAAGCGGCGGGCTACAGTTTGAGAGCGTTTGGTAACCATCACGATTGCCACGGGGACGAACGATTATGTCCACGTGGGATGGAGAACCTCGTGGGTAACCCGCACGCACTGGATGCCATTGGCATCATGCCAACAATCTGGCTCAAGCGGACACGGTTACGGACACGGCGATATGAGATCAACATCAATCAACCCAGTGCAGTCGATCATCCTGGCGCATCGGCGTCCCTCCCACCCTTCATGCCGCGCACTTCTGCTAATTACCCATCACCGCTCGCTACCTGGCTGTTGACGCCACCCTCCCATCCATCCTCTATGGAGAAAGAACACTTCATTCGCACGTGCAGTTGCCTGCACCGTGTCCCAAGCGATCACTCGCCGATTTAAGCATGACGACTCGATCCTTCTCCCCCCAGTGCTCGACGCGCGCGAGCTATTACCGCGGCGGCACGTCGCGTGGCGTCATGTTCAGAGCCTCGGATCTGCCGACGGATGAAGACGCTCGCGACTGCATCTTCCGGCAGATTATGGGCTCGCCCGACCCGAACGGCCGCCAACTCGACGGCTTGGGCGGCGGGATCATGTCGTTGTCCAAGATCTGCGTGGTCTCACCTTGCGAGGACGACCCGCTAGCAGATGTCAACTACTCGTTCGCGAGCGTTGGCATCACCTCGCCCTTCATTGACAAGACCAGCAACTGCGGCAACATGAGCGCTGCCGTTGGCCCATTCGCGTTCAATGCCGGCATGCTCGGCAGTGACTTCGACTACGCCACTCCCCGAGACGTGACCGTTCGCATCTTTAACACCAACACGTCCAAGTACATCCGCAGCACGTTCCCCGTGGCGAACGGGGAAGCGCTGGCCAACGGCCATTTTGGAATCGACGGCGTCGCCGGCACTGGCGCTCCTATTAAGCTCGAGTTCCTCGACCCCGCGGGCTCGAAGACCGGCAAGCTGTTGCCAACGGGAAGCATCGTAGACGAAGTAGGAGGCGTCCTCGTCACATGCATCGACGCCACCAACCCGTGTGTATTCGTGAACGCGGAGGACGTCGGCTTGCCCGGCGAGATCCTGCCCGACACCATCAACGCTATGCCCGACAAGCTCCGACACCTGGACGATCTGCGACGCAAGGCAGCGGTCAAAATGGGCGTCGCCGCGAGAGAGGATCTCGTGCCCCGATCGATCCCTAAGATCGCCATCGTCTCGCGCCCGTCCACTCACATGCTGCTGTCGGGCAAGACGCAGGACGCGAGCGCCGCGGACGTGGTGGTGCGCTTCATCTCGGACGGCCAGCCGCACCGCGCGATCCCGCTCACAGCCGCGCTTGGCACCGCCGCCGCCGCTAAGCTGGTCGGTTCTATTGTTCACGCAAAGACGGCGGCGCAGTCCGTCTGCGAAGGTCTGGTGACGATCGCTCACCCGAGCGGCCGCATCCAGGTGGACGCCGACATGGACAGCCAGCCGCTGCGGCTCGCGGTGTTCCGCACAGCCAGGCGCATCATGGACGGCGCCGTCTTCTGGAACGAGTGATGCGATAATGATGATCTAGTAAGGCGAGGAACAGCCCACAGTCCGAGCTGAAGATGTACTGTCATTCGACCATTGACATCTTGACCACGTTGAAGTAATGTTCGCGCTCTACACTAACTGTAGAGTTGGTGTGAGCGTGGATCTACGGTCTGTGAGTGTGTAGTCAGATTTGATCGCACGTGACAGGCATTAGACGAAATATGGTGCACTCTCTCGCGGCGTAGTTTCCAAGCTGCAGCCTAATACTCCAGCTTCTCACGTTGCAGTCTCCCATGCAAAGTGGATAAGCTTGCTTTCATTTACACGCCCTGCTCGATGACCGCCGCAAGTGAGAGGGTCGAAGAGTGGGTAACAGTGAGGGACGACAGCAAGGACATGGGTTGGCAACTAACAATGCACTCACACGTTTTACTAACGCGAGGTAACGGTGTGTGAGTGTGTAGTATTTTGAAAAAGCGCGTGTATGGAGAACTACGTTGAAGTCGTCGACGCGTTTCTCGTAGCGCACCTTACCGTACACCACCATTTACGAGACCCGTTTTGATACAGCCTTCGCGCAACATTCAATACACGTTCGCGTAACGTTCGGAATACCTTCTCGAGACATCGGATCTGTGGGGTGACTGGCGTATGCTTGGACGCCCCACAGCTTGTGACAAAGGACCGATCGACGAGACCAAGCGATCGACCGACGGACGGGGAGAAGAAGATGCTCGTGCGCGTGGTGCTCCGCTGCGCCGCCGCTGCCAAGCGCGCGGCTCCCTCGGCGCTGGCGGTGCGTCGCCTTACAACCGCAGCGGCGTCCGAGGGCTCCAGCGCAACTGCGAGTGCCGCTGCGCCTTCGGCGGAGACGATCCTCGCCAACATCGGTCGCGACATCTCGCTCAAGGTGGTGCCGCGCGAGGCCCGGCGCCAGGCGCGCAAGCTGGCCAAGAAGGGCGGCGCGGGTGACGTGAAGCACGGCGTGCGCACGGCCTCGCTGCCTAGCCGGATATCGCTGGCCGTGCTCGCGGGTAGCATCACGGGCTCCATCGTGTGGCACTTTGTGCTGGACGAGAGCCTCAAGAAGTCCATCTCGGATACGCTCGGCGCCACGTTCCTCGGCGACATATACGCGTTCGCCGGCAAGAAGATCGAGGAGGTGCTCAAGCCCTGGACGGACCCCTCGCGCGCCAAGCTCCTGCCGGTAACGTTGCCTAGCACCACAGGCAGAGTGAAGGATCGTTATGCTAATGGGGATACGTTATGATATCACAGGACTGGCCCATCCCGCAAGTACCCGCCAATACGCCGCCGGTGCCCGTGCTCGTGCTGGACCTGGAGGACACGCTCGTGCACTCGGAGTGGAGCGTAAGTGATCAACCGTTGTTTTCATGATCAGATAAGTGCGAGCGCTGACGTCAACCCATCGCCGTGACTGCTGCTACCAGCGCAAGCACGGATGGCGCCATGCCAAGCGCCCGGGCGTGGACGAATTCCTCGAGGAGCTGTGCCAGGTGAGCGAAGATCCTGTCACGAACGACTTAGCTTTCATGATCACTGTTGCTGACCTTGTGATTGCCGCTGCAGTACTATGAGATCGTCATCTTTTCGCAAAACTACGGCGCCGAGGAGATCGTAGCCAAGCTCGACCCCAAGGTTCGTGTCCATGGCTGACATCACAACGGCTATTTGACGGCAGCTAACCGATTCTTCACCGTGGTGACGACCAGCAATGCGCTCTACACGTGCTCTCTCGAGACGCGACGCGGTACCTGAACGGCGCGCACGTGAAGGACCTCTCGGGCCTGAACCGCGACCTGCGGCAGGTGGTGATCCTGGACGACGATCCGGCGGCCTACCAACTCCAGCCCGAGAACGCCGTCCCTGTGAAGCCGTTCACGGACGGCCGCGACCGCGAGGACCACGAGCTGAAGGACCTGATCCCGTTCCTCAAGGCGCTGGCGTCGGAGCGCGTGCCCGACTTCCGCGTGGTGCTGAGCGAGTTCCGCGACGAAGACGGCGTGATCCGCGACGTGGCGTCCAAGTACGGCGCACGCGTGCGTGCGCTCGAGATGCAGAAGGAGCAGGAGAAGCAGAAGGGCCTCGGCGGCTTCATTAGAGGGCGGCTGCCGCACCACCCGCCGCCCCGCATCGCTGGCATGTGAGTGAGCAGAGAGGAATGGAACCGATTGAGCGTCTTGAGAAACACCGCGACACAGAAACAGCCAGAAACATGTTCTTCGCGCTGCATGCTCGCCCTCGTCTTCGTTGAGAGTTGAACAGGATGAACACGATGTCGGGTTAGCAGCATCAACTCCCGGGTCTTGGTTGCGTATGCCGCATTGTGATAATAATATGGTGTCGTCTGGCTCACTGACACATGAAAGGGCGAAATCTCCCCAACAAAACCCTCACATGCTCTCACGGCTCTTGCCGGCTCAGCGCGTTGGTCATGGCGTTGCGGTTGCGCTTGAGGAAGCGGCTGATCCACTGGCGCAGCGCCGCGTCGCTCCTCGAGGCCGCAAAGTCCGGGTCGATGCGCGCGATCATGTCGTTCACGTGCTTGGTCGTTATGGGCTCGCTGCCCATCCGGCACGCCTCCAGCACCCACTCGAGCAGTCTGCACTGCACCGTTAGATGTGCGTGTATCAATCAATCAAGCAAGCATTGCTCATTGACCACAACGCACATGGTTTCCATCTCGGGAAAGTACACGTATCGCGTTTTGCCGGGGTCGCGCGCGGCGTAGAACTTGCTCGGGTTGGCCGCCTGCACCTGCGGCTTGGTCTTCTTCCACCGGTAGATGGTCGACCGGTGCACGCCGAACTGGCGCGCCGTCGCCGCCGTCGTCATACTCTCGGCTGCCGCCGCCGCCTGTTCGCACGCCCACGGCCATCAGACTTGGCCCACGTGCAGAGGACAGACAGTATATATACATGCCAGCCCACGGACCTCGAGCTTCTGCTCGTTCCGGTGCTTGCGGCTCGCCTTGCGCGCCGGCTCCGGTGTGCGCGGCATCTTTCGATCGAATGTCTGATGCTTGTCAACGGTCCGATACAAAACGTAATATAACGGAACGGGTCACTTTAGTGAACTTTGAACCTTTCATGTTCAATACGACAGAATATATAACTTTTGTCGGATAGATTATTTAGACTCAAAGTGGTTTCGTATATACCTTCCTTTACCTAATACCTGTAGAATAATATACCCTGGTGAAAATAGGAGTGCGTGCGGACCATCACTCGGTGAGCGAATCGTTTCCTTTTTGGTCCAAAGTGTCACCAAGAGGCGCGCGTCGGTTCACGTTCCTTGGGGCCAACTGCCCTCCCCCCGAGCAGAGTATGCCGCTCGTTGCTGCCCTTAGCCTCGCCGGCTTCATTGGCTAAAGAGTCGGGGAGGCGGCGCTGGATGTGGAGAGGCATTTTCTTTTGATCCCCAGACACGGCCGGCAGAATGTGGAACCCGCGCATGCAGTGGGTGGCGCAGCGCGTCGTCGACACGTTCGACCCGAGCGTCACGCCGAACGACGTGAGCGACTTTCTGTCGGCTCCGCACGTGCGCAAGGCGTTCGAGGACTTGCTCGCGGGTCGGGAGCTGCCCAAGGTGTTTGTGCACTTCTTGCCAGGCGGCGGGGGACCAGGTGTCGTCGAAACGAGCAATGGCAACGCAAACAACGAAGGAGGCGCAGCAGCAGCAGCAGCTCCTGCGATGAACGGAGGGGGCAACAACGCCGTGGTGAGCAAACTGTGCGTGTCGGTGGGTAACACGATCCCCATCCGCGCCAAGTGCTGCTTCTTTCTGCGCACGACGGCCGACGGCAAGCCCGTGGACGTGCAGAAGTCGAGCGACAACTCGGTTTGCTACGGCGAGCTGGCGCCCAACATCCTGCGCGACTTGGAGACGACCATCAACGCGCTCTTCTCGCCGCTGCTCAAGGCCAAGGACGAGTGGGGCAAGGCGGACAGCGACATGAAGATTGAGTTCATGGCCGAGTCGGACAAGTTCGCCAACGACCTCAAGGAGGCGCTCAGCAGCATGGACAGCGGGCTGGAGCTGCGGAGGCCAGACCGTGAGATCATCGCCGAAACAGCGAGCAACGCCACGCAGGGCAGCAACGGAACGCGGATCCTGCAGGTCACGGACTCTCCGCGGCTCATTGCGCACTACGAAGAAGTGCTCAAGGAGTGGTGCGACGTCATCTCGACGTATCTGGAGACCAACACGGTCAACGACGGGAAGAACGGCAGCACGGACCCGGTGATTGACGACGATGGACCCATGGGCGAGCTCGAGTACTGGCGGCGACGCATGCAGCGGCTTACTAGCATCACGGAGCAGCTCAAGATGAACGAGTACAAGGACGTCTTCAGCGTGCTGAGCCGCACGAACAAGAGTGTCAGCGACGACACCAAGCAGCGCATCCAGACGCTGCTTCGCCGGTGGAAGCAGATCGACATCGGCATCACAGAGGCCGCGAATGAGGCCAAGGACAACGTCAAGTACCTGTTCACGCTCGAGAAGTTCATCGTGCCGCTGTATAACGGCACACCGAGCTCCATCATCGACACGCTGCCGGCGCTCATGAACTCCATCAAGATGATCCACTCCATCGCGCGGTATTACAACACGACGGACCGCATGGCCAACTTGTTCACCAAGATCACCAACCAAATGATCGCCAACTGCAAGCACTGCGTGACCGGAGGCGAGTCGTACGAGGTCATGTGGGACAAGGATCCCGAGGAGCTCGTGCGGCATCTGGACTCGTGCCTCAAGCTCAACGAGGCCTACCAACAGCAGTATCGCGTGACCAAGGACAAGCTGTTCGCGACGCCCAAGGGCAAGCAGTTCGAGTTCAACGAGATGAAGATCTTCGGCAAGTTCGATCTGTTCTGTCGGCGAGTGATGAAGCTCATCGACATGTTCACGACGATCCACCAGTTCTCGTCGCTTGGACAGCACAAGCTCGAGGGGATGGAAGACATCATCGCCAAGTTCAACTCGATTATCCGAGAGTTCCAGTACCGGAACCACGACCTGCTCGACTACAAGAACAACCGGTTCGACCGCGACTACGTCGAGTTCAACGTGCGCATCTCGGACCTCGAGGGCTTGCTGCAGAAGTTCATCAACGACTCGTTCGAGAACATCACGTCGATCGAGCATTCGCTTAACCTGCTGCGCAAGTTCCAGACCATTCTGCAGCGCGAGAACCTCAAGTCGGATCTGGACTCCAAGTTCAACGTCATCTTCCAGAACTACGGGCTCGAACTCGAGCATGTGCTGCAGCAGTACGAGAAGTACAAGCAGAACCCCCCGTACCCGCGCAACTTGCCGCCGGTCGCCGGCAATATCACGTGGTCCAGGCACTTGCTCAAACGCATCGAAGAACCCATGAAAAAGTTCGAGTCCAACCAGAACGTGCTGGCCAGTAAGGACGCCAAGCGGATCATCCGCATGTACAACAAGGTGGCGCGGACGCTCGTCGCGTTCGAGTACATTTGGTATCAGGCGTGGGTGCAGTACATTGATACGGCCAAAGCCGGGCTGCAGGCGACGCTGATCATCCGCCACCCGGAAGACAACAAACTGTACGTGAACTTCGACCCGGAGATCTTGCAGTTGCTGCGCGAGGCAAAGTGCCTCGACCGCATGGGCATCGAGATCCCAGAGGCCGCCAAGATCGTGCTGCTGCAAGAGGAGAAGTTCAAGAACTACTACAACGAGCTCCAGTACGCACTGTCCGAGTACGATCGGATCGTGGGCAAGGTTATTCCAGTCACAGCGATGCTCCTGCGTCCGCACTTCAACGACATGGAGTTCAAGCTGCGTCCTGGCATGATCACGCTAACGTGGACCAGTATGAACATCGAAGCGTACCGGAACCATATTCATAGC
>JAADXW010000621.1:0-18374 GCA_023337975.1 Phytopythium ostracodes
CCTTCACCCCCATACCCACTAGGTCGATTGTCACCTGACTATGACCTTACCCAAGTGACCACCCAGCGTCTCAGGCGGAGGTAATCTCGGTTACCGTCGAACGTTATCGCTGCGTATTCATGCTTGCACTTGGTCGACAGTTCGAGAACCAAAGGTCGCATGTGCTAATTTTAGTGTGTGACACACTAACGTTTGAGTACTTGGTTGGCGTATGCCAAAGGCGACTCCATCATTTTTGAAAGGGTTGTGCAGTACCGTGTGTACATTAGGGCCGTCAATGACATACGTTTGCCGGTAAATTGAATGCTAGGAAGAGGATCACGCTTCAAGAGCTGCGGTTTTAGAGATAAACAGAGCAAAATACCAGCTCTGATTGGGCAAGGTTTCAGCGCTCAATCTTAAAATATGACAAAATGAGAGGCAAAAATCACCTCCGTACCAAAGGGTGCGAATACTTTTCGCACTAGCTGTACAGTGCTGTTTTACAGTGAGCCATCGTCCACGCTGTGTCTATCAATGCATTCTGGAGTTGAAATAAGCAGATGAACATGACACTTAGCGATACACACTGTAATGCGAACTAGGGGGGCTAAAGCTTGTCGGCAGGGTGAGTTGAGTGATTGAAGCCTGCTTCATAAGCACACATGCGCCCGAATCGAATGATCAGTGTTGAGGAAGTGACAGAAATTTGCTCTTTCTCAGCGTTTAGTTGTTGCAGACACTGCCCCGGACAGTGCCCATGCAAAGGCCGTGCAAGCGCGTGCCATGGGATCTACACTGGGAATTGCAGCTGTGCTGAGCGGCCAGCTGCAAGGCGCAGAGCACGCGCGACCAAGCTTACGCACTTGTTGCGTTGCTGTTGACGCAACCGAAAAGATGAACTTGCACTTACGGTGTGCTCTTGAGAACATTCGATCGTGCTCCTTTACTGTAGTTTCAACCCGTTCTACGAAATCCTGTTCCAAACTTGAACAAATCGGCGTCTGCACAGTTGCATAGGAGTTTATCGTTCGCCAAGTACTGTAGACGCTTTGAACCGCGCCGCAATGTTGCGAGTTTTGGACCGTCGGCTACAATACGACTCCAGTGTAAGACTTGTTTGGCCTTGCGGACCGCCAAAATGCTGCGACTGCAATGACCCGCCGACGTCACACTGATGGAGGGAGTCGAGATGAACGCAACAGAGCCGGATCGTGTTAACAGACGGTGGTCAGTCAGTAGTGATCTGATATCCTGTTTAAATTAGTATATTAGACAATACTGATATTTAATGATGAAACTAACAATAATATGTTACCTGTAATAATAAAGTACTAAGCAGATATTATTGAAAATATATGGGGATGAGCGTCGCTGCATCATTTGATGGTCAACCACCCCCATCCCTCCAAACTTCAGAAACGTTTAACACATTGCAGTGACCAGAGCCTGCACGATGATATCGTTAGTAGCAAAATGTATTGATATGAAATACCGTTTGCATGAACTAGCGATCATTTGGCGCAACCAGTCATCACGCGGTCCATATCCTGAGCTCTCCACCAGCCGCGCAGTTGATTTTCTCTGCATGGAGCGGCCTTCGCCTTCCCCGCTTGAAGTTCAACGGCGATGCGTTCGCGCTCGGCTTCCACTCGACGAGCATGACGTCCACACGCTCTCACGCTTCGCCCCGGTCGATCTATGGAGCTCCACTGTCCATTACCAAATCCTCTTCGTGCCTGCCAGTCACTCGCATCCACCCCAGCCATGGCTCGCTCCGACTCGACCAAGTACGACAGCAGCTACGTCGGCCTGCGCGAGCCTGGCGTGTCTATGATCGGCGACGACACGGCGCACCTCGAGCCGGCGAGCGCCAAGCCGTTCCAGGTCAAGTCGCCGCTGGTGCGCGAGTGCCTCGCCGAGTTCATCGGCACCATGGTGATGATCATGTTCGGCGACGGCGTCGTGGCGCAGACCGTGCTCAGCGACAACGCTAAGGGCTCCTACCTCAGCATCAACCTGTGCTGGGGCCTCGCCGTGCTCTTCGGCATCCACTTCTCGGGCGGTGTCTCCGGCGCGCACCTCAACCCGGCGGTGACCGCGACGCTCGCGCTCTTCGGTCGCTTCCCATGGAAGAAGGTGATCCCGTACGCGATCGCGCAGGTGCTGGGCGCGTTCGTCGCCGCCTTGGTCATCTACATCGTGTACTACCCCATGTTCAATGTCGTCGACCCGAACCGCGAGAGCACCGAGGGCGTCTTCGCGACTTATCCGTACTCGGACGACGTGCCAGTGGCCACGTGCTTCCTGACCGAGGTGGTGGGAGCGGCGCTGCTCATCGGCGGCATCTTCGCGATCGGCGACGAGCTCAACAAGCCCGCGAGCCCGTACACGTCGCCCAGCGCCGTCGCGCTGCTCGTGGTGGCCATCGGCATGGCCTTCGGCATGAACTCGGGCTACGCCATCAACCCCGCGCGTGACTTCGGCCCGCGGCTCTTCTCACTCTGCGCTGGCTGGGGATCCAAGGTCTTCACGACGCGGAGCCACTACTTCTGGGTGCCCATCATTGGCCCGCTGCTCGGTAGCGCGCTCGGCGGCGGCGTCTACGTCGCGTTCATCGAGCACCACCACCCGCGCGACTGAGCGGCACAGCGCTGTGGGTAAAAACCTGTAAATATAAGATAATAACGTGCCGCCATCCACCAGTGTCAGGTACTGTCGCGTCTTGTTGTGTGTCGATAGTGAACGCTTCACACGTCCGCGCTTCTCACTCTCTCTCAATCGATTGGCCAGGCTCTCTTGCTTGCTCACTGGTTCGGCAGCGATGTATCGCTTGCTCAGTCGCGCGGGTTGTGCTCGAGCAGCCACAGCCCCCAGTTAACAGCGAAGTCCGACGATGCGGACACGGAGGCAAGCGGATGCGAGTCGTCCGGGTACCAGAGCAACTTCGTCTTGACACCATGGTGTTCAAGCGTCGCGCGGAACTCGAGTCCCTGCGTCGGCGGCACACGGCGGTCCTTGCCGCCCAAGCCGTACAGCACGGGCGTGATCACCTTGCTCAGGTCGTTCGCGACGGGGGAGTGCTGCCAGAGCTTGTTCAAGATCGCCAGCCGCGTCTGCGGCGTTAGCGCACTTGGTGCCGATGGCGCCGCTGCAGACACGATGCTTTCGAACTGCTGCACACCAGCAGCCGCAAGCGCCCAGTCCGGGATGTCCGTGCTGTAAAACATGCTGGCAATGTTGGCGACCGGGTTGCGCGTGACCGTGGACTTGTAGTAGCCCGGGAACTGCGAGATCAAATGCTGTACGAGGAATCCGCCGTGCGAACCGCCAGAGCAGTGCACCTTGCTCGCATCCAGCAACTTCGGGTGCTTGGCTAGCACGTGCTGCAGTGCGTAGTGGCAGTCGAACACGTCCTGCGTGCCGACGCGTCCAACCAGCGACTCGAGCGCGACGCGACCGTACCCGGTGCTGCCGCGGTAGTTGACGGTCACAACGGCAAATCCAAGCGCCGCGAAGAAGTCGCACATGCTGCGGTACATGACTGGCGCGTTACCGTGCGGTCCGCCATGCAACTCGAGGACTACCGGGTAGCCGCTGCTTGGGGGTTCTTGAGTTGGCAGCAGGAGCGCCGCTTCAAATGGCGCCGTGCTCGTCACTTGCGGAATCAAAAGGCCCTCGAGTAGATCTTGGCCTGGGAAGTCGAGGACGGGCAGTCGTCGAGGTTGCGAGTCCGAAACACTCGTAGGAATGCTGTACACTTGCCAGTCCTTGATGTAAGGAGAGGTGCCCTCCGCCTCGTCCTGCACCTCGATTGCGATCGGCGAGCGAGCATATTTGCCAGAGGCAGTGTCGATCGACACAAGAAACACGCTTGGCGCTCGCGTAGGCGACGACACAGACACCAGCGCGTAGAAGCTGTTTCCTGCAGCGTTGTCGTGACGGTCCAGCACCGTTTCAATGGCGACGCGCGCACCGTCGACGTACTTTGGCGACACCATAGCGCCCGTCGAGACGTTCACGTACTTCCACACGACCCGCGAGCCGACCTGCGAGTCGAAGAACACGTACTTGCCGTCCGCCGACCAAGCGTTCCTGCTCAGCGAGCCAGTGAAGAGCCCGTTGAACGCAGTCTCGACCTTGTCGGCGCTGCTGTACTCGTCGTCCGGTTCATCTTTGATGGGCACGGCGGTCGACACACGCTTGGTAGCCCAGTCGACCACGCCAAGGAAACTGCAAGTGCCATGGGTCACAATGTTGCGTGTGCCCAGGAACGCTAGCTGCTTGCCGTTGGGCGAGAACCGAAGACTACGCACAGACCCGATGCTTTTCTCATCCGCGTCGGTGGCGGGATCCAAAGGCACTTTGACAACTGTGAACTTCTTCTTGGCGTCAGAATCTACCGCAGCCTCTGCCGGGAACTCAACTTCGTACAGCTCGCTGCGCCGGTTGTAACAGTATAGAATGCCCAACCGCCGCGGCTTGTCCGTCTCCGTCCCGGTGAACACCAGCCCCTTGTCTCCAGGTGTGAACGTCACGTCAGCGCACGTTATGTTCTCCGGAACGCCTGTGATTTGCTCGATCTTGCCCGTCGCAAGAGTCGCGACGAACACCGCGCTGGTCTTCCGGCCGACGTACCGCTCGCCCCAGTCGTCTTCGTACAGGAACTTGTTGCCCGGCAGTACCGTCGCCGCGTCCTCATCAGCCGCGACACCTTCGCTCTTCTTGTCGTCGCTGTCGTTCTTATTCTTTTTCTTGTCGGTGCTGTCGGCGTTCTCCCAGAACGGCGCCGACTTCTCGGCCGGCGTCTTCTGCTTCTCCGCCACGTACGCGATGCGCGTCTCGTCGTGTGACCACGCGATGCCGCCCTCCCGCTCTCCGAGGTAGATGGCGCCATGCAGCGTCTTGGGCGCCTTGAACGTCGCCTTGAGCCGTCCGCTCGAGAACACGGAGAAAACGCCCTCGGGGTTCTCGCCGGCCTTGCCCGCGTCCTGCTTGAGCGTCACGACCGACTTCCTGGACGGTGACACGCTCGTGTACGCCACGTCACAGCTCGTCGGCACCAGGCCGCGGTGAACCACCGGTGAGGCGCTCGCTAGCCCCGAGACGTGGTGCTGCACGTGGAACGAGCTGGTCGAGCTGTTGACCAGGTCGTTCGCGCTCCAGACGAGCTGTGCCACCGCCGCGTCGCCCGCCGCGTCCACCGACAGGAAGCCGCTCTCCAGCGCCTGCGTGCGGCCGCTCACGCGCGCGTACAGCTCACCCACGCGCTTGGCTTCCTCCGCCATCGTGTCGTCCTTTCTGTCTACGATACTACCAGGGGAAACTGAACAAGGGGGAAGAAAAACCCGACCCACTTGACCACTTGAAGTCTTTTTGGATTGTAACACGAAGGAGACCGGCGGCGATCTTCGCGTCTACAGGATTTTAGCCAATCAGAAGGAGGTATCACTGACGTGTACCACATTATGCGATTGGATTGGATGATAATGGAAGTTGGGGCGTTTTGGCGCGTACACTCATCATACGTAGCGGGAAGTTTGTGATGGGACCGTCCGACCGCCGCAATGCATGCATGGAGCGTTGTTGTGAGCGGATGGCGGAGATCAGTGCGGGTCAATGGGGCAAAAAGGTATATTGTTGGTAGTGTTACACGGGTCTTGGGGTGGTGTCCTCGCCGCCCCGCTTCTTTAAATTAATCAGCGGAGGAGACACGCGGGGCGGGCGAGGAATAATTACTGCGCTTCACGACTGGGAGGCCGCGGGGAGCGTGAGGCGCTGGGACTTGGAACAAGGATGGCGAGCGCGCGGACGACTGCGAGTGGCGATGTGCAGCCGCGGACAGCGACGCTCTGCTCGCTAAATAAGCTTGTACGGTAGGGTCTACATCTCTAGGGACACGACGAGGAACCGCCAGCACCGCGCGCACAGTCGGCTGGCGCAGCGGCGTAAATTGCGGGTACACAGCGCACGCCAGGCGGAGAGCTGCGCCCTCACAGCCAACAGCACTGGGGATATGCTGCAGGTTGGGCGATTAGAAGAAGCGCATCACGACGGAGGTCGACAGACGAGCGGACGCGAGCGCCATCGTCGGCTGCGCGCGCTCGTTCACATAGAGGTGCGTGATGTCCTCCAGCGGCTTGCGCTTCTTGCCGATCGCCTTGGACACGACGGTGACCTTCTTGGCGCCGTCGCACGACTTCTTGGACTGCTTCTTGCTGTTCTTGAGCGCGCGCTTCTGGCTCCCCGGCTTGTGCTTGCGCGAGGCGACCTTGCTCGCGCCAACGGGGCTGATGCTGCGCAGCGGTCTTCGGCGCGAAGGCGCGCTGCTGCTCTCGTCAAACGCAGCGCTGGTGTCAATGACCAGGTCCATGCGCGCGCGCCGGCGCACGATGTAGCCAAAGTTCTCCTTGTTGCTCTCGTCGAAGAACTCGTAGTCGCGGTAGATCAGCGGCAGCAGGTGGTCGAACATGGTGCAGACGCTTGGGATCGCTCCAGGAATGCGGCGCTAGAGACTGGGATTGATTGGTGCGGCGGGCAAGGAACGCGGCGGAAATGGCGCCAAAGGCGATGGTGGCACGAACTTGAGAGCAAGCGGGAAATGGAGCGCGGAGACCGAAAAGCAGCGGCAAAACGCGCAGGGTCTCCAAAAAAAAGCGGGAAGGAAAAATCTGAAAAATGTCGTCCTCGTGAGGTTTTATAGAAATAGGCATTTAAACATAAAGAGGTGTTTATCATCGAGTCAGATGAGGTTTTATAAATATAGACAAATAATGACTTGCGCGCCAAATTTTCTTTTATCCGGATTGTGTGTAAACGACTTCTACAAACTCTGTGGTATTGGTGTAATAAGGAGGAACGCTATCCGGACAAGCCGAATTTGAATTAAACCCACTTCAACCTCATGAGAGTGACCGTCACTAAGATAAACAATGCCATGTCACTCTTGGTCGAACAACGAACTGACGTGGCGAACAAGTCAGCACGCGAACATTGAAGAGCTCCTCGGATCCGCTTCCTTCCGCCGCGGCACATGGCGGCTCTTACGGCTCTTACGGCTCTTGCGACGTCGCCGCTGCGCCTCCTACACTTTAGCTACTGTACATTAAGGCGCTGCGCAATCTGTAGCGTCGATGGCCGGATCGATCCGCTCCAAGTGATCGGCAGGAGCCGGATTGCGCCCAGCATCCGCGCTTGCCTCAACTTCATGCAGTGTTGGCATGTCGGTCTGGGCGACGGCAACACAATTGCGCTCGAAGTGTTGACCAGGGTGGGATCGGCGTCCGTCCGTTTGTTGAAAATTTGCAGCTTGCTTCCACCCATTGGCGCGCCCTGGGTGTTGGCCCCAAGCGGAGCGTCGGCACAGCACTCGCCACGCGCTGAACTCTCGAGCGTGGCGCGCTGGTTTGATCTGTCGCTTGGGCGCGTCGCATATGCGTGTCCGACGATTGGACATACACTCGGATCCACGACCGGTATATATGTACAGAAAACCACTTGATAGACGAGCCGCGTCGTGCGCATGGAGAGCGGAAGGTTGGGTGACTCGGTATAGGTGCCAATCCGGGTGATCCAAGCTCGCAAAGACACAACGCCACGACTGGCCCGATCGTTTGGCCACCTCGGCCGCTGGGCCTCGGCTGACGAAGGAAGGAAGGATCCACGCGTCGCGCCTGGGATCGAGCTCGCCTCTCGATCCTCTTGATCGAGCTCATGGCTGGTCTGATGCATGCAACGCCATGGTAACAGGAGCACGAGGCGGATGCTCATGGCCACTTCTCGGAACGATGGCAGCGAACGCATTGCAACACGCCGCTTGTCAAACAAAACGACCTGTATTAGCCTGCCGACGGGCCACGTTATAATTATTTAGGCAATAACAAATTCTCCGCCCTCTAACCCCTTGTGCTGCCCCACCGGCGCACCTCGCTCGCTTGTCCTCGCCCGCTGCGCCCCAGCCCGTTCTCGCGCGCCTGCTAATATAAGTGGTGCTTGTTCCCGTCTAGTGTGAGTGTAGCGCGCATCGCCCGCCCCTGCTTCTCGTCGCAAGAGGAAGGATGCCCTCGGCCTGATGGTCGCTCGAGCGCTGCTGCTGCTGCCGCCGTCGTCGATCAACCCCGTGGCTCTAAATCCACTCCTTGCGCGGGTTGAAGATGGACGACCGGCGCGGCATCAGGCCCTGCGAGGCTGACAGGTCCTCCTTGACGACTTCATCGTCCGCCGCGGCCGTCGTCGTGGCCGTGCTCGCGTTCAGGATGGACGCGGGCGACTCGTCCTGCTTGCCGTTCATGATGAAGCGCGGCGTGAGGCTCTGCATCTCCATGACGGCGGCCTTCAGGTCCGGGTCCTCGTCCTTGCCCTCGTTCTCCAGCAGCGTGCCGAACGACGGCATGTTGCGGTCACGCTGTTGGCTCTGGCGGATGGCGGCCGCGATGCTCTCGGTCGACGACAGCGAGCGGCCCGCACGCGCCTGCAGCTCGAGCTGCGCCGCGATGGCCTCCTCCAGGTCCATGTCGGCGCCGTGGCGCGCGTTGCGGTCCTTGCCGTGGCGTCGCAGCCTCCGCTTCTCCTTGAAGCGCTCGATCGAGCGCCGGATACATCGGATCAGTGCGCGGAAGACCATGCTCGTGCCTGTGGCTGTGTGTTTCTGGTTTTCTGGTTATGTGGGTTGGTTGTTCTCCACGCCCCTCTCGCTCGCGCGTATTTTTTTCCGGCGGCTTGTTATATTCCTTCCGGGCGCTTGCTGGGTGGGGGATGAGGCAAGTCCGTGAATGCCGATACGTACGTACGTACGCGGGTGGCCGGCCGTGCAGTTGCCCCGCGTGATGGCGCTGTGACGCGGCGGCTCGGTTTCAAGCGCTTGCGAGTAAGGCTGTGCCGCTGACGCCGTGGACGGAGCCGACACCTGCGCTGCTCGCTTGCACGCGCGCTTGACTGTACGTCTGGCCGTTTGTTCCCACCTCGTCGTCGGGCGGCGCCTTCTGCTCTCCTTCCTTCCAAGAAACTTGCTTCCTTCCACCCTTGCGAGTCGAGACGGAAGCGCGCGACGTGTTTGGTTGTCGAGTGCGAGACGCGGCGCCGTTATTTTCTTATTTTGCTGCATTTATTTTACTTTCCGCCCCTGTATTTTTTTGCGCTCGTGTGTTGTCCGGTCGGCGCGACGGATGCCTTATTTCTCGGCCGGCAAATCGAAAATCACTTGGCGTTTGTATGAACCAGCAGGTGTGAATGGAACGGGCAGCTGTCGATCGAATGAGGCCAGGAATCACAGTTGTGAGTTCCTCCGCGACAGACGCGCGACCGCATGACAGGCAAGAGAAGAGCCGAGCGGACCCATAGCACAGCCGGAGCCGACGCGCCAGATCGAGAGCACCGGAGCCGCTTGCAATGGCGCAGGCAGCTGCACCGACCGCAGACACACAAGTCGCAGCTCTCAACGCGACGCCAAGCACGCGACAACGCCGCAAGCGCAGGCGCATTTAACAGCCCACTCCACAATTCAGTAGCGGAGCCGGCGACACGTGAATTGCAGTTTGGCACTCTGTAGTGTATTAATGCATAGAGAGCAGCAAATCAGCACAGTATGGAGCTCAGCGGCGGCTGCGCGAGCTGGTCAACCGGTTTATTATTATAGCGTCTTATTATAGCGCCGGACCTGCTGGTTTTCCGAGCCATTTGGGAATTTATTCTCGCTTCTATTTTTATCTTCGCGATCGAGGAGGAGAAAACTACACGTGAAGGGAGGAGTGGGTCGAATTTTCTGAGTTGCGCGCCTCCCACGTTCAGGAGGAATGGATTCTCTCGGGTCCTTCTCCACCCATTGCAAGTCGACCGAGTCGGCGCGCGTGGGATGTGCGGGCCCCTCCATACAGCGGCGACTGCCCGTCCATTTTCGAGCCGCTCCTTTTCCTTCGATTTGACTCGCAGCGCCCCGACCCACTGCGTCATTACACCGGTCGGCGCCCGAGCCAGTTTTATTCCATCGCAACTCCTGTTTTGCCCCAAACGCCCGTTACGTAATGAGCGCCTGCTGGATCTCAAGTGCGCGAATAGAGAGCGGTCCTCTATTATTTTTATTTCTGAAATATAGTTTCTTCTTTAATGTCATGTAATACCCACCTCTAGAAACAAATACTATTCTCCGGGCTCCGACCATCACTCTGTCGTTTGCGCCAAAGTACAGTCAGTTCCGCGCAAGTTCAGGCAGTTGAAGGGGGAAACCCACATACAGAAGCCCATAATAAACGAGAAAGGCAGGCAGGAAGGGGGGAGGGACGAACATGGGGGAGGGTAAGGAGGCGCTGCTGCACTCGTGCACGGTGTATCTGTACCGCTATGATGCGCAGCAGGGCTCGTACGCGCAGCAGTCGGACTCGGCGCTGGGCTGCGCGCTCCTGGGCGCCACGCGGGCGGCGGAGGGCGACGCGGTGGCGGCGACGACGACGTTCAAGCTGCTGCTGTACAACGCGCAGAAGCAGCCGGTGCTGCAGATGCCCATGGCGACGAGCGCGCGCTTCACGCCGCAGAGCGACAGCTACGTCAACTTCTACGACCCGGAGCAGCAGAACTACTCGATGCGCTTCCGCGATGGGAGCGAGAGCGCCGCATTCCTGACCGCCGCGGCCTTTATCCGCGCGCATGTGGTCGTGCACTCGCCCAAGTACTTCAAATCCTCCCGAGGGGACAGGCTCGCGGTTAGCGTGGACGATATCACCATGGGCAAGGCGGACGCCGCGGGGCTGGCCCACGGAGACGTCGCGGGCGTCGCGATCCAGCGGTGGCAGGGCTCGGCGGACGCGCGCAGCAGCTTCTTCACTTCCAACCCGCTCGACATCCCCAAGCAACCAGCAGTGGAGGCGACGTCGGGCAGCGGGAACGACGTGAAGCGCATTCGGCTGGCGGCGTACGATGCGGCGACCGAGAGCGACCCGTTGACGCGCGCGCTGGCAGCGGAGGCGCTTGTAGGCATGCAGAAGAGCGCCAAACGACTCGTGACGGTCGTATCCGCGAGCACGCAGGAGTGGTTCATCGCGCAGATCGAACTGGTCAAGGTGAAGAAGGCGACTCGCGCCAGTGGCTCGGCCCCGACGGCGGCGGACGAGTCGGAGTCGAAAGGGGCCGACGAAGAGGTGAAGGAGGTTGAGCCGCCTGAAGGCGAAGGAGGCGGTGAGCACGCCGAGCTCATCAAGCGGATGGCGAGCATCTCGCGTGCGGGCAGCCAGAGCTCCGGGTTGATTGCGAGTCTGAGCTCGAGACTCGCGAGTCGCAAGGATTCCGTGGAACAGCCCACCTTCACCGAGCCCAGTCCTGCCCAAAAGGTTGAGCGGCAAGGCAGTTCGCTCGCTGAACAGTCAGCTCCCCCGGCGGGCTATGTTCCCGTACTGCTCTCTCGGCTTGAACTCTCCGGCGAGAGCGCTAACTCGTTGTCGCGCACGAACACGTCAAGCTCCGAACAGCCGCTCATGGCTGCTAATGCCTCGTCGACTGCGTCTTCCTTCACGGCCGCTTCGTCCCTCGCAGCAAAAGTTATTGCGCCACTGAAGCAGTCACCGCGGGGATCGGCGGCACTGTTGACTGAACCAAGCGGCAACGACATCTCGAGCTTGGCTCTATCGAGTGAAATGGAGCAGCTGATGAAGGAACAGTCCGACCTCGAGAAGCTTCGTCTGGAGCTAGAAGAGAGCAAGAAGAAGCTCCAGTCAGAGGATCTCGGTACTCCTGTCAGTTCTGCCAGTATCCCCAGTGGTTCTTCCTCCTCTTTGGGGCCACCGACAAACACATCGAGCGGCTACAAACCGTGGGAAAAGCCTGGCCTGATCCCGACGCCATTTGAGCAATCGGCGTTCTCGAATAGAGCGTCGTCGTTGTCAGGGACGACAGCAGCTGCGTCATCCACAACTGGAACTATCTCCTCCTCGAACCGCTGGACGCCAAGCAACTTCGAGCTGGTGCCGTCGTTTTCGCCGACCTCGTTCGTGCCCTCGAGTTCTCTACCTCCTCCACCAGCCGCGTTCACATCCGCGATGACGCCATACGGATCTCGGCCGCTCGTTGGTGCGTCGACGTTTGACGGTGCGACTTTCAGCCTTTCAGGGGAAGTTGAGAATGGTATTTCGCGACTGCAGCGCTCATCCACGTCGATCGAGTCAAAGTTGGACGACTTGCAGGCGAAAATGGCTCGACTCATGAATATGCAGGGCTCCCTGAAAACCAGCAAGTACTCGTCGGGTGCCGGTCTATTCAGCAACTCGTCGTCGGGGCTTGGGTCTTCTTCGTCTTCCGTCAGTGCTGGGGCCTCAAGCTCATCTTCGTCACTGATCAAGAACCTGGAGAAGGCTTTGAGCCAGCGCGACCAGCTTCAGGAGCTGAACGCTCGTCTCCAGGACTCGGTGGGGCAGCTCGAGTCAACGATCGAGGATCTGCAGAGCCAGCAGGAGTCCCTCCAACTGGAGAACCGCAACTTGCTTGACAAGCTGCAAAACGGAAACCAGTTGCAGCAGGACAAGTTTCGTCTGGAACTCCGCAACCTGCAGCAGCAGCTGGGCCACACGCAGGAGCAAATGCTCATGTACCAGGAGGAGAACTTCCATTTGCGCAACGAGTTGGCTGCCAAGGACGAGCAACTCGTGAAGGAGAAGGCGCGTCTGCAGGACGATGCCCGCAAGCAGCTCGAGCAGCTGCAGCGCCAACTCCAGGAGCAGGTTCAACATGACTCGCGGGACGCGCTCAGTAAGGTGACCGCGGAGAAGAAGGCGTTGGTAGCGCAACTGGCTGATGCCGCGGCGCAGAAGCAGGAGTGGCAGCTTGAGCGCGAGTCGCTGATGAACCAATTACGTCAGGCGCAGACACAGCAGCAGCAGATCCAGAACGAGAAGGCACGGTCGCAAGCGGACCAGGACTCGCGGGTGCATGAGCTGGAGACGCAGTTGCAGCAAGCTCTGGGCGAGTCCAAGACCGCAAAGCTCCAAGCTGATCGGTACGTTGCGGAAAGCCAGCACCTGGAAGAGCTGCTGATGAAGAAGGAGCAAGAGATCGCGCAGATGCAGACGGCCAAGAACGAACAGGAGTATGCAGCGCTGAGCGAGCTCCTCAAGGAGTTCATGAACGACATCTACTTCCATTTCCAGGACGCGTTCGACGAGGATGCCGAGTTCACGGGCAAGGAAATTGTCATGGCTATCCGCAAGATCCTCAAGCAAAACACCATGGACATTCTGTCGAGGCTGGAGGAGTTTTGGCAGCTGCAGGGCCACGATGGCGGCCATCACTAGTCTCGAGGAAATGGCGAAGAGGCGATTCACAACGGGAGTGGATCGACAGATAACTCCAAGTCGAGGGGCAGAGCGCACGCGGTGAGATTGTATAGACTGACATGCATCTGTGGATGGGTTCGTGCTGACCCGTGCTCTAGACCAGGTACGTCGAAACGACTCGCCCGACCGCGCCGAAGTAGTTACAGCCACAGGAGAGCTAAATCCACTCGATTTATGTGCTGCGCGTGTTGAAGAGTGAGCTGCGTTGAGGGTGCTGCTGGTGGGATGGAGGTTGTGCGGAATGACGCGTGGTGATGGCTCTATAGATAGGTGAATCGGCGCTGGATGGCGACCATCTCATGGAACTCATGGAAACGGAAGAAGACGAAGAACGCCTGATGACAACTTGCGCACACGAAGACGGTGTTGCCGCTGCTTTTTCGAGTTTCAGCGCCAAGATTAGCTCGGCGGTCGACCTGTGAGATGTGGAGATACGGTCTCGCTATTTATACCCCATCCTCGCCCCCATCATCGCTACCCCTTGCTCAGCAGCACATCAGCCAGCGTCGCCCGTCTTTTCGAGCACGGGGGTCACCAAGGTCGACGTCCAAGCGATCGGCGGCAGCGGCCAAAGCTGTATGCGGGCGCGTGGGTGTTGAGTGGCAGGCGAGCGGATCCCACCATCAACTGCTGGCCATGGAAGTGCTCGTGCTGGCGGCTCGCGAAAGCGCTGACCTCCACCTCGATGCGATTCTCCACGCTCTACAAGGTGCGTCGGTGTATTTCAATGTTCGCGGTGGCCTGCTGGCGATGTTGTTCCTCTCGACTAATAGCTACCGTCGCTCGCCTGTCGTGCATAAAGCTTCGCCGCGACCGATTGATGTCCTAGGTCGACTGCCAAGTGTGAGAGTCTGATGCTTTCTCACCATCATGCTGTGTGTGTTGCCGACATGGAGTTGCATGACTGACGGTCATGATCGTGTCTTGCTGGCATTCTGCCTCTCGTCGCTGAAGGCGCCGCAACAACTGGAAGCCCACCAACTCGTAAGCGCTGTTGAGTCGTCTTTTAGCTGGCAGCCTTGTTCTAACGTACTCTCGCTGCCGTGCCACTACGCCAGGTTCTTACTAGGAAACGCATGACGGACAAGGCACTCGCAGCTTGGCTCCATCCGGACGATCGACCTGCTCACCAGCCACCGGAGGGATCAACTTCATATGCATCGGCTGCTTCCGTGTCTTCGACGCAAGCAACAACGGCACCAAGCGACCAGGATCCCAGCCAGTACATCAAGAAAATCGTCAAGGTGGGTTTCCAGGCGCACACACTGTTGTTGCTGAGTGGTTGGTCTTATCTTTACGTCGTCTACGCTGCTGTTGTCCGTGTAGAAAAACAAGAAGATCCGCTCGCTGGCGGACCAAGTCACGGCGCTCAAGCAGAGCCTAGCGGAGGCGACGCAGCGCGTCAAGCGCATGGAGCTCGAGCAGGAGCAGTTCTTCGAAGACGTGCAGGAGATGAAGACGCAGTTCGACCGGCTGTCAGACGCGCACCGCAAGGTGCTGTGGGAGTACTTGCCGGCGCGTGACGTGGACATGCGAGCGATCCCATTGCTGGTTGCACAGATCGAGGAAACCCCGACGTGCGTGGGCCGCTATCCGCTGGAGCAAGTGCTTGGCTACGGCCAGTACGCTGTCGTGTACTCGTCGTCGCTTCCAGGAGAGCCTCAACCATTGGCAGTCAAGGCGATCGACAAGAACAAAGTGGTGGACCTCGTGTCGCTGCACCGCATCAACTCGGAGATAGCGTCGCTGTCGGACCCGGCCATCCAGCACCCGTGCATTTTAGCGCTGAAGGATGTGATCCACACCAAGAAGCACGTCTACTTGGTCACTGAGCGCGGCGGCAAGGACCTGTTCGAGTACTTCGGCGCGCACCAGTTCGGGTTAGACGAGGACGTCATCAAGCCGCTCATGTTCCGCGTCGCGCAGGCCGTGCACATCTTGCACCACCACAACTACTGCCACCGCGATCTCAAACCGTACATGCATGTATATCGCTGGCTATAGTTTGACCGGTGGATGGCGATGGTCTCATCATTTAAGGTATGCTTTTGTCGCTGATTCAGGGAGAACATCCTGTATTCCCCTGATTACTCCAGCACCAACATCAATGCGGGGTTCAGTTTCACGGATGACTCGAGAGCGTCGCACCTGGTCAAGCTGATTGACTTTGGGCTGTGCACCAAGGCCGTGACACCCGAGTACGACGCGCTGCGTGACTTCTGCGGCAGCCCAGGCTTCTTCGCGCCCGAGATGCTGCTCGCAGACAGTTACGACGGCTTCAAGGCTGACGTGTGGAGTGTGGGCTGCATCCTGCTCGAGGTTCGTCTCCCCCTATCACATCAACCCAGGTGGGAAAGCTGTCGATGCTGACCGCTCGCTTTGTATATGACGCCGACATGGCCAGTTCGTCCTCGGCAACACGGCGTTCTCGGCCGACTGGATGGTCATCTACGACCTCTCGGTGCTCAAGGACCACGAGCGCTTCGCGGAGTGCATCCGAACGGTGTGTGCCTCTCGATTTTCGGCGTTGACGTTTGATTGACGTCGCTTACCTTTCACCTCGACTTATCTTCGTCGCCAACTCCATTGGTGCCAGGGTCTGTCGCGTACGCGCGACTTCTGTAACAGCGCCAAGTGGACGTACTCGGCCAAGCTGCGGCACCTGCTTCTGTCCATACTGGCGGAACGGCCAGGCGAGCGCTTCTCCATCCAGCAAATGCTCGAGCACCCGTGGTTCACGAGCGACGCGACGCTAATGGCCACGTATGGTAGTGATTATCATCATCGCCCGGACATTACACGTTCACCGTCGTCCCCAGCACCCGGAACGCATCACCAGTCCTTCGTGCATCCTCACCACCAGCATCTCCAGCACCAGCAGACGGCGCCGGTGCACCTACACGCAAGCGACATGCTGACGTCGGACCAGGCGAGCATGGGGGCGTTCTCGGGTAGCGACAGCTCCTCGTCGCCGCTGCTGGGTCGGCGGCCGTCGCCGAGCAAGATCAAGTCGCTCTCGACGTCATCGGTGCCCTCGATGAACCCGATCCGCCTCGTCGCTGACTCGCCCTCGTGCTTGTCGACCGGCTCGTTCGATCCAACCTGCGCGCATGTCCACTCACCGACGCCACCGTCGCCGCATCCCTCCAGCGTTCGCCCGCTTTCGCCGCCAATCTCGTCCAACTCGTCGCTGGCGCTAGCGCTCGCGATGGCTGAAGACGACGAGTCCCATTCCCTTCCGACGCCAGCGCTCGTAGCGCCGTCGTCGTCCTCGCCAGGGAAGGTGAGTCTGCCGAGCCTGTCGCCCGAGAAGCCCAGCGGCCAGCGGTCTCCGGACAAGACGTTCACCAAGCGTTCGGCCCACCCGCCGTCGGCGTCGTCCCCTGAGCGGCCGACATCGCCCAAGTTCTAACGCGGATCACCACCAGCAGCAATGCATCCATCAAGAACGTGCATTCCACCCAACGGATCGATTCGAAGCTGTGTATTGACGCTCTAGCTGTACTGTAGCGAAGACCTCGAGGTCTACTGGAGCAGCGGCGGGATGGTCGCGATCAGCTCCTCGGCCTCCTTGAACGCCTCAAGCGGCTCGAGCTCCGCGCGGTTGGCGTCCAGGAAGCCCTTGAGGTCGTGCATGGCCTCGCCCAGCCGCGTCTGGCAGTCCGGGAGCATGGTCTCTGTCTCCAGCAGCACCTCCTCCTGCTTGTGCACGTCGTGCTCGTCGCGCCCGTCCGCGCGCATGGTGTCGATCTTGGCGCGCTGCGCCGCGTGCTCCTTGGCGTAGTACTCCAGGTCCTTCTTCACACTGCTCGTCCATAAAAGGGAGGGCGGTGCACGGTGCAAGTCACATGGTGAGAAGAGGACACGACGAGGAACAGGATGCTGGCCGCGCCATAAAGCGGACAGCCCTACCGGCGCAGCGTGCCTAGCTTGATCTTGAACGCCCGCTCGGCCATGGTGTCGGCGAAAAGGATCGCGATATCAAATGGCGGCGCGGATGTTGGCTGCGCGCGGCGAGATGTATGGTTGAGACCGCCACATTTGATTCTTAGATTTACTGCATGGTTTGCTTATTTTTATTTTCGACAGATGTGAAGAGTTTTTGACAGCCAACACATCAAAGCTTAGATAGACGGCTCATGTCCAACATCAGAAAAACGCCGTGTGAACGTTTAGCTGTAACTTCATGCACTCACATCGGTGACCTGTTGGTGTTGTAAAGTACAGTATGGATTTGCCATGACGACCTTAGACAACTGGCTACTTTAACACTAAAGGAAACTAAAAGGTAAAAAATAATGAATTGGAGAAAATGAATAGCGGCTCATATCGCTCCGTTCACTCACGCTGCCTTGGAATAGGAAACAGCGGACGTTCATCAATGAGGGGGACGAGGCATCAAAAGAGAGCCAAGTACCAAACCCACCGACATCCCGAATCAATGAACGAAGCCAAGCAATGTCATCACCGCTATTGAGATTGTCTACATTGGAAAACCAAGTAGAAATGACTGTACTATAGAAATGATCCTGTAAAAGTACGGTCTTGGTTTGCAATTGAGGGAATGCCCTCACATGTATTGACCCGTGCATCCCGTACGGGTAATGTAGAAACGTTTTTGACTGTCCTACTGGAGCGATACACTTAAGCATTTCAGCACTTCCATCCATGTTCATGTCACTGTTTAAAGCGAACAGATATTGTTTGTTCGATTTCATTGGACCAGCTGTGTCCGTCTCAAAATGTACTGGTTGTGCCCCTGATGCTGTACCTATGGGTTTTAAGTGACGGTTTCAGCTCGGACATTCTGGGTAGCTCAGAGCGTCTGGATGGCGAAGCGGCTCCATCAGCATTCGAGATACCAAAGAGTGAATGCGCTGTTGCCTTTTTGACCGGTTCTTGTATTGTAACGGGGTTACATGGGTACGTTGTACCCCGCTGGACACCAGAGTGAATGTTGGTGTCCAGGAGTGAGTGCTGCGCACTTAGTTCCGTCGAACTTAAGGGCAGCCGCCCTCCAGCTAAGTACGGCTGCGAGGTTGAGTGGCTCACACGAGTCTTGGCAGTACCGCGAGGTACTGC
>JAADXW010000622.1:0-18360 GCA_023337975.1 Phytopythium ostracodes
CCCCCCCCCCCCCCCCCCCCCCCCCCCCCCCCCCCCCCCCCCCCCCCCCCCCCCCCCCCCCCCCCCCCCCCCCCCCCCCCCCCCCCCCCCCCCCGCGATTCGATCGACACCTACCGCCTTTGTTGCGATTTGTTCCTTTGCCCGTCGTCAATGAGTGGCCCGCTGGGGGATCGTGGATTTCAAGGATGTGTATCAGATTCTATCGGATTTGGCAGGGTTTAAAGTGTGGCAGGTGAACCCGCGGGCTGAAGTCGGAAGGGACCCGACCCGTGAGTGAAGTGTCAACTTAGACAGATCTAAACGGTACGTACTGCATAATTTATTGCTGTATTTTTGGCGAATCAGATCCTGCCAACTAAAATTAGCGCGCTGAAAGTGGAAGGAACGGGTGTTTACGCGATTCTGATTGGTTGAAAGTAAGAATTCTGGCCCTTTTCTTACGCCCCGCTCCTTTACGTGCAGGGTCGCGGGGCCGCGAAACGGCAATTTCCGCCAGCGCGCGTGTGCTGCCCGATCAACCAAGAACCTTCCACATTAGTTGTTCAACAAAATATAATATGTATTATAGCATATAAATAAATATATCTAGTTTAAACGATCCTGTATAATTACATATACAAAATATATATATATTAAATAATATCGTTCTATTTCAGCCGCGGTCGGCCACCTTCCGCCGTCCCGACCCCCACACCAGGTCTCATTCAGATACCGAGTGCTTGCCATCAATCGCGATCGCGAGCCGGCGGAGCGTCTAGGAGAAAGCGAGCGCTGCGTCACGTCCGCGCTGCTCATCGGCAGTCAGTCAGCCAGCCACTCGCGCTTTTCGCCTCAGCCTGCCGCTCGCTCCCGCCTTTTACTGCCGCGCACTCGGTCGGGCCGCAAATAAACCGCCAGCTATAATTACCCCCGAAACCAACCTGGCCCGCTCGCCGATTGCCCGCCGCCGCCTCTCGGGCGACCTCGTACGTCTCCCTCCATTCGCCGTGTGTATTAGCTGCTGGTCGAGCGAGTAACCAACCAACCCGACTGGCTCGAGCCGTCGCGTGTTCTCGTGCTCTCTTGCTAACCATGGCGGCGCACCTGAAGGATGTGTACGGAATGACCGCCTCCTTCGACCGCAGCGACCTTGTGGCCGCCGTCACGCGCGGCAAGCCTGGCTATGCCAACCTCAACCAGCTCAACGTCGGCTCGCCCGGCAGCGACATCAGCGAGATGGACGACACGGCCGACCTCGAGGAGCTGCTCGCGCAGGGGTCCACCAAGGGGCCGCAGATGCACCCGGGCATCATTTGCTGCGCCATCTTCTCGTTCGCCGGCTTCTTCCTGCTGGTACGCTCGTCTTGGACAGTCGATTATGACGATGACGACTATGATGAAGCGCTCACTTTGTGTACTCGTGTCCACTGCGCAGCTCATTGTCGGCTGCATCGTGAGCAGCAACTCGCTGTACATCAAGGTGCGGCCGTCGCACGGCAAGAAGAAGTCGTCGCTGGCCACGAGCATCTTCCTCGCGTCCTTCCTCTACCTGTGCGTGTTCGGCACGAGCATCATGTACTTCCTGCGCGCGCGGCGGGCGCAGAAGGTGTACCACCTCTCGCTCGACATCCACGCCGACTAGCAAGCACGGCGAGCAGCGAGGACGAGCGTCGGGGTATGATTTCATGGGGAAACGATAGGTGAACGAAGAAAAATGGGGATCAGCTTGCTTCCGGGGCGGAGAGTCGTCCACGAGAGCACGAAAGCTGCCAGGCCACCAGCGGACGACGACGCCTTCGATCCTGTTGAAATGGCTGCGACGATGTAGATTAGTTTATGCGATCCCGACCGCCACGACCCGAAGATCAGCATAGCTTGCCCCCGAGAAAATTGAGAAACATCCACAATATATAGACGAACGATCAACCACACACGCACGCGCAACATGTCATTCCTGCATACCGTTCACGAAGCGGGATCCTCATCGTCGTCGCCTTGGAGCTCGGGAGGGTCCCACACCATGACCAGATTCTTCTCGAACGCTGCGGCTCGCGCTTTCTCCGCCGCCATCGCGCGAGCCTTCTTCTTCGCGGGCGCCTGTGTCACCGCAACGGTCTCGCCGTTCAGCACCGCTGTGCACTGGAACAGCGGAGAGTCATGGTGCGGGGACACATCCTCAAGCTCGAAGTTTACGCGCAGTTTGCCCTGCTGGTTAAGCTGCATCAGCAGCTGAACGGGATCCAACACCCGCTCAGTGATGGAAAGACGGATCGGATACTGCGTATCGCTTCCCACATCTTCTGCAGACGAAGACGCGGCCTTATCGGCGCCACCATCTCCACGATCAGAGCCAGCACCCGCCTCCAACCGCTTGAGCTGCTCGAGGTGCTCGAGGTCGGCAGCCACGAGTGTTCCCGCCGCTTGCTTCTGATCCCACAGAGTCTTGATGGCAATTTTGCACGCGTCGTTCTTGACACTCTTCTTCGACGACCCACGAACATCCGACGCGAGCATCTCCCTCGTCGAACCGTTCGCAACCGTGCACGCGAACAGAGGTGATTCGCCTTTGTCAGAGTCATGCAGCTGCTTAATCTCGACGAGAAGCTGCCATCAGAAAGCACGGAGGCATAAGCCGAGAAAACATGCCCACCCTCCAATAAAACTGGAGTATATAGTGCAACGCACCTGCTGCTTGATCTTCATGAAGTACGTGTGCAGCCGCTTGGCAGCGAACGCGTCGTCTTCTCGCGTCGGCAGCGGCACCTGCTGTGCCTCCATCCTCAGCTTTTCCTGATACGCTCGTTCTCGCTCTTCAGCAGCCTTGGGGTCCACCGCTGCTTGCGCAGCAGCCATCTCCTCGTCTTTCTTCCGCTTGATCTCCGTCAGTTCTGCTTTCTCGCGTGCATATTTGGCCTCAGCAGCGTCAATTTCGCGGCGCAGCGCGTCCCACTGACGATTATCCGGGCCCTGTTTCCGCGCCTGGTCGAGCACTCGCAGCGCGTCCTCGTACAAGTGCTCCATCATATGCATCTTGGCGAGCGCGTACATGGCCTTACTGGACGCCGAGTCGACCGCCAGCGCCTTGGTCGCGTACTCGCGGATCACGGGCACGTCCTTCTCCTTGATCCCGCAGACGGCGACGTTGTTGCACAGCGTCACGTACTTGGCCTGCATGTCCGGCTCCCACTCGCCCACGTCAACGCTCCTACCGTAGTACTCCTCGAGCTGGTGCTCCTGCAGCGCGGCCAGACTCTTCGTAAACGCGTTCCGCGCGGCGTAAAAGTTGCCGCGCTTGAACTTGTCCTTGCCGTCCCGCTGCGCCGCCTCAACGCGCCGCAGCAGCTCTGCCGCGCGCTGGTCGTCCGCCTCGCCCATGTGCATCAGCGTCATCCGCTCACTCGCCGCCTGCTCGTACCACCGGTCCACATCGTCCGCTGGCGCGCCGCCCTCGCTGCTGCGCATGTTCTCCAGCACCTGCCGCACGCGCGAGTCCCACACCCAGTCCTCGAACGGCCGCGATCCGTCGCGCACAAACGACAGCAGTAGGTCGCGCACCCCACGCAGCGGCAGCAGCGGTCGAAGGAACTTCCGCGTGGCCGCGTCGCTCCGCTCCAGCGCAGCGCGCAGCGCCGCCACCTCCTGCGGCTCGGCGCTCAGCATACTCGTGTGTCTGTGTGTCGGCCTTTCTCCTGACGGTACGAAAGGGAAACCCAGACAGGAGAAGTTTTCCCTTTCAGTGTGCAGTCTAGAACAAATGGGTCGAGTCTCCGTCCAAATGTTAGGGATGCACAAATAAAACGAAACGTAGGAGGGATACGGCGTAATTACGCGGTTAAAATCACGTCAAAATATTCGAGAGTGATGGTCTTTTCCCTGAGGACTTTTAGAAACAACAACCCGCGCGCTTTTTACCGCCCACTCACCACACAGACAACCAGCAAGCGCCAACCGGTCGGTCGGTTAGAGGCGGCGGCCGCATTCTCCCGATCGAGTTCATTGCGTTCCCCGCGGAGGGAAAGGCACGCGGCAGAGGCAAGCAGAAAGACAGACAGACGCAGGCAGGGTCCGCATGTCGGCCACGCGCTCGGGCGAATCGCGGTTTAGCGGCGGCGTGGAGCCCGCCCGGGCGGCGGCGACAGCGGAAAGTGCGGCAGGATCAGCGACAGGGGCGTCCGCGGCGCCGCGACAGCCGCCGCCGGTGCAGCTGCGGGTGGCACCGGCTTCTCGTGGATCACGACTGGCGCGGATGTCGTCGCGGCGGGAGACGACGGCAGCGGCGACTCCGTTGACCCAGCGAGCGACTGCCGTGCGAAGTCGGGGATTGCGACTGAGCGCGAGTCTGGCGCCGCCAGCGCGTGCTGACCCATCTTCTGCAGCGGCAGATGATGCGGAGGTGCAGGCGAGGCAGTGGATGCGTGCACAGGGGAAGAAGCAACCCGCGAGGCGGCCGCAACGCGTGCGGACGCTCAAGCTGAAGACGCAGGTGCACCCGGACGCGCTGATGCCGTACCTGTACGGCGAACGGGGGAGCCCCATCAACATGATTATGAGCGACACGGGCTGCTCGATCGACTACTGCGCGCTATCGCCCGACGATATGGACGACCAGGCCGCAGCGATGCACGGACGGCCGCACACCATGACGTTCTTGGTATCCGCGGAGACAACAGAGATGGTACGCGCTAAAGATGTCATGGATGCAGTTCATGTTGATAATACATTGGCTCTGACGCTCTCTTGGATACTCGAACAGCTTGAAGAAGGCAGCCGTCGATTGCGCATGCTAGTGAACCGCGTACAAACGCACATCCAGCGCAGGATGAAGGCACAGAACATCTACGAGCGGCAGGAACGGCAAGCAGTGCATGCCGCTGAGGAGGAAGCGCGTGCCATAATGTACGCTGAGCATCAACCAGTCAGGATGGACGCGCACGAGCGAGACATGGAACTGCTCGACTTCCCCGAACGACCGCAAAACCCACAAGATGCGAGGCCGCGCGAAGCCCTACCAAGCGAACTCAGCCGACGTATTGGACCGGCAGATGCAGAGCGAGATCGAATGATGAAGGACGCGTACCCAGCGGCCGCGCACTTCTCAACTCGAGCGCGCGTTGGTGGGGGAGTCCGATTCGCTCACACTGGCAACAACGAACACTATCGCGAGATGGTGTGGACGCGCCCGCCACCGAATATTTATTACGGCATGGAGGAGCCGGTGCGATTTCCTCTTCAACGCCCCCGGTACCCAGACGTAGTTGACGTTGAGCAGCAGGAGATGAAGAGCCCACGGCCTCCGCCCGAGTCTGCTGGACGGCCGATCAAGAGTGCCGGCGAAAGTCTTCACTCAGCAGGAGACGACGAGGTTCGTCCCTATATTCGGCGCCGCCTTCATGCGAGTTCAGATCGACCACGACGGGGCTTCATCCCCCTGCAACCCCGAACCGACAGCCCATATGTCGAGTATGACCCGGAGCGAGCGGGAATGCGCCGAGCCATGAAGCGACCGCTGCGATCTCGAGCGTCACCGACATCTGATCAAGATGGTTTTGCAGAGACGCAGCAGTTTCACCGAAGCGCTGTGGGTGGTCAGCAAGCGATGGCAAATGCCGCGAGTCTGCCTGGCGATGATCCCAGTGCGACTGCCGAGGGTTGTTCGGAGATGCCAGTGCAACTGGACCAACTTGAGCTGGACGAGAACGTGGATGAGGAATGGGTAACGACGCCAGCCCCGCGCCGATATCGCCGTCCTATGCGCGAGTATTACGTCCGCACGCTCGACGGATACATGGAACCTGTCGCTCCGCCGGCTGGCGCGTACTACTTTGAGCGCCCGCAAGCAATGTATGACGACGTTTTCGAGTACGGCGACTCGATCGAGTGGATTAGCGAAGAAAACGAGGAGGCATACGCGTACGAATATCCTCCGCGACGCGAGCACTTATCGGCGCGTGACCTACCTGCCGACCCACATGGACGAAGACAGTTCATCCGCCGAGGATATCCCGACGGTTACCGGATCTGGTCGATGCCCGATCGTGTCCCAGCGAGATTGTTCAAGCGTCGCAAGGTGTCGTACGGAGATTTGCGCGAACAAGGATACCAAGCCGAGAGCGATGGTGCTCTTGATGAACGCCCGGCTGTCGTCCTTGCTCCGCATAGTGATGAGGAGCCACGGGCACAAACCGCGAGCCCCTCCGAATTCGACAGCGTGCCATTAGTGGAGGAGCCGAGCTTTGGGCTTGAAGGTGGCCTAGCGAGGGAAACGAGCGCGCGAAGTGCTACGCCGATCAGCGAAGTTGAGGAGAATGAGCTTGGTGTTTGCAACGAGGCGCAGGTACCGAGCGAGCAGCCTTGTCCACTGGACACCCACTCCTTGGATAAGAGAGATGAGAAGCCCATCGTTCAGGTAGCAGACAGTCAAGACCACGCGTTTGAAAGGGAGTCCAGTGAGTTGCAGCCGGCGGCGGCCCAGAGCGAGCCGAATGAAAAGCAGTCAAATAAGGCTGGCGAACAGCCAGTTCCGCTCAATCCGAGTGTACCAACTGATCGCGTCGAGACGGCACAAGCACCGCCAGCTTTGATTGAGGAGACTGCCAACGACCGTCGCCAAGACGAGGTCAGTAAGGCTGACAATGTCGACATAAGCGCGGCGTTGGTCGCAGAAAGCGCTATTCCGCAGGATGACGCGACGACTGGGTTGCAGCCAAGTGGTTCTGCCTCGGATGAAGTAACTGGAGCCGACAGTAACCACGTCGAAGCAAGTGGGGCTAGCGAGGCAAACGCTGAAACCAGCACTGCTAATGATGTATGCGTGACTGGTGAAGATCACGCGACTATCGAAGCAGACGCAATCAGCGAGAGTGTCGAAGTACCAGTCGGGCACCGCGCCGTGATCGTTCCGTCGCTGCCGCGTGTCGCCATCCCGATAACTGCGTCGATGACGATGAACGATCGTCTCGCAAACTCTCTGGAGAATATGAACCGCTGCGAGTTTGACCTGATCCGCGTGAAGGAAGAGCTCGAGTCACAGAAGGAAAGGTATCTGGCGCTGCAGAAGGAGGAGTACCACCGCAAACGCCTTCGGGCGCTGCTGAAGGAGTTGGTTGATCTCCAGTGCCGCTTGGCGTCGTGCGACACTGTCGGATTTGGATCGCTTCAGTACGAGATGCTGACAGCCGTCCAAGCGTTGCTTGACTCTGCGGCAGATAGCGACGAACCGGTTGCGTACAAGGTCGAAATGCTGCGTAAGGGCCTCGAGATGATCTTGTCTACACAATCCAAGGTTGACGACGTCTTCGAAGGTTGCGCTGCGAGCGAGACCGAGAATGAGAAGCGGCCGGAACAAGAAGAGCTCTCGGACGATCCTTCCTGGGATGGCCTTGCTCACGCTGACCAGGAGTTCGGAGCGGACCACGATGATTCCATGAACGATGCGCCATCTCCGCGCAGCCCCGTGGCTAACGCACTACCGGATGTGCACAACAACAACGCTGAAGACGAGGAAGAAGAGGTTCTCGCGGCGCAGATTTCAGCAGCTGATGGGAGCGTGAAGCTTGAGCGCGACCTAGATGGCTTCGTCGTCAAGCAGGAAGACTTGTCGTTGGAGTGCCCACCGGAGCTACCGCCGTTTCTCTGGACGTTCTTGACAAATTCGCTCACGCCCGACGCGTCCCAGTCGTCGTACGTGATGAGAGTCATGTACAAGCGATTGCTGGAGGAAATCGCCAAGAGCAACCCGTACTACTACTTGCATCGAAGCATGCTGCATTCGCGAAGTGCTCGGGCGCTGACGTCGCCAGTGTGCGAGTTTGGCTGCCGCGGCGCGTCGGCTACCAAGTGGGAGCGGAAGTTGATTTCTCAGATTAACTCACGCATGAAATCCTTCGACAACGTCGCGTACTCGCTCGCCCGAAGCGCTGGAGGCAAGGACGTGCTGAACCGCAAGAAGCTGAACTCGATCATCCGCAAGGTCCATCTCGTGGCCATGCAGGTGCACTCGCTGTTGTCTCATCTGTACTGCCTGAAGGAGCGCGTCGTGTGTTCGGAAGCAGACGCCATGTCGAGTGCGCTCAACAACTCGCATTTTGAAAAGCGCATGGGCGTGTACAAGTCGCGGCTGAAGCTCGTGTTCCCGCACAAGCAGCAGTCAGTTAGCGCAAGTCCGTCGAAGGAGCCAGAGGACCTCGTGCGCGACACGTTCGAGTTTTTCCCCGAGCTGCTCGTGTGCGTGGATATCTGGGGCTACAACTACCGCGAAGCGCTGATTAAACGCCAACGATCGGGTGAGACGATCATTTTGACTGTCGACGGCGTCCCGGCGGAACCAGCGGATACTTGTGAGAAGCGTAGCGACATAGCAGCGCTGTTGCCGCAGTCGTTCTTCGGCGCGGTCGAGGGCAAGGCGTTCGACTTTGACAACGACGGCAACGGACTTTTACGCTGCATTTGCGACGAGCTACTCAACATCGTGTGCCTGTGGAACGACTTCAAGTGGATGGAGAACCTCGAAGCGCTCGACCTGGAGCGCATTGTCGCGTTCGAGAATGGGGTCGGCAGCAGCATCATCAAGATCCTGGGGCTGTACGCGGATCACTTGCAGGCGCTGTGGGCTGCGCGCATTCGTGCGGAGCCCGAATACTTGTTCTCGGTGCGATTGACGCAGCACAACGCGTACTACACGCCGCGCAGCCTTGTTCCGTTCCCTTCCCCTGCCATCGGAGCGTCTACTGAGTGTTCTGGCGTCGCGTCTGCATTGCCGCGTGGCGATTCACCCTCAGTGGCTCCTTCTGATGCTGCTTCCTCTGCCCAGATGGTGGTTGATACCGACTCCGTCAAGCAGTCGGCGAGTGATGCTGAAGAGAGCGAGGAGCGTGATGGTGTTGCCGAAGCAGAGGATGAAGTGACCGTGACCAGCGAGCAGCGCGTTGCCGAGGCGTATTGGAGTCGCAAGTTCGGCGGCGACGTCGAGCAAGGCCACCGACCAGGTCGAAGCGCTAATGCTGTGAGATCAAATGAGTTGATGTCGCTGATTGTGGAGGACGAGTTGATGAGGTGGGACAAGTCGACTCTGGAGACGCATCTCTTGGATACAAGCGACGAACGTGCGCTGCGTTCCGACCTCGACGAGCTCTCAACGGTTGCGAGCGAGCTGCTTGGTTCACGTGACGACGGTAGCGGGCTGATCGCTGTCGCTGGTCAGTATCGCATCGTGAGCGCCGACATTGTGCGCGCGGCAGAGAAGCTTGCACTGCACTCGGCTGCTCACCAGACGCGCGATGAAGTCAAGCGACACCTGCCGGAGTCCGCGACTTCGCATGACGCTGCAGTCGCCGCCGCGATGGCTTCCTCCGCTTCGTCGATCGAAGCATCACCTCGTCGTACTCACCGTTCAAAGAGACGCGAGGTCGACGAAGCGTGGTCACCACCGCCTTCGTTGTCTTCCACGCTATCAGACCAGTCGGTTCTCGACGCGGACGACGAGGACGCAGTGTACCTTGAAGACGTCATCATGGAAGACGACGAAGACCAGCCCGTGCGCGATGTGATCGAGGTGCTGGCCGCCACGAAAAAGCAGCTTTACGAGGTGAGCGCCCAGCGCGCGCGGTCGGCCCGCGTCCGCGAGAAGCTGCAGGTGCACGCCCTGGAACTGGCACGCGAAGCCATCGAACTCGTGCGCAACACAGCCCAAATGTACACATGAAGGGCGGCGGATGCGGTCGACGATTGTAGGTAAGGGGAATCGATTGAGGGAGGACGCGATAGTGTCGAGAGGTAACTGAAGCAGTTGTCATCAACAGCATTAAGTGCGAACACGTAGGAGCTCAAGCCGTCAACATATCTGCCTGCCGTGCGCGTTTGGTCGCGTCAGCCATGTCCTCGACGTCCCCATGGGCCATACGAGCGTGGCTGCGATCAGAACCGATAGCTCGTCTTGTTGCGGACTCGAGGACGAGCTGTTCCTATGAATAACGGCGGAGTTTAGGCTCGTTACTCCACAGGTATCGTCAGATCATCAGACCGCCGTTGTTCGTTCACTCCTTCATTTGCTCACCCAGCCAGAGACGAAATACCAGCCAGCCGAAGCTATGCGCACGTCAGCAGCCAAACAGCAGGATGCAGCGTCTACGCGGTCTATTGCAGCCCTCAAGCGTGCCACCGCAACAAGATGTGGCCATCGAGACGTCGCTAGCGCTGCCCACCAAGCCCACCGCAAGCTCTAGCGACGTGGAGGTGCTGGCTCGCGCGTTCTGCCGGCACCAGCGCAGTCGGCGCAACGTGCTGAGGCGCCAGCTGCCCTTCTCGTGGGGACGCGTGCTCTTCGGACTCGTCTCGCTGGCGCTCGTCTTCTCCGACATCCCGCGCTCGAGTCTCGGCATCCGCGGCCTCAGCAGCACGTACCCGCGCGCGCAGCCCGACGAGTTCGTCGTGGCCGATCCGTCCAACATCTCGATGCTCAGCGGGGACCGCGTCAAGGCCGCCAACACGTCCGTCCGCGTGTGGGTGTACAAGTTCGACACCATGTCGGTGGTCTGGCGCGTGTTCGCCGAGCTCTTGGAGGTGCGCGAGTTCCCCGACTGCTTCCACTACAAGAGCGCGTGCCCCGGCGAGACGTTCAACGGCTCCATCGCCTTCGACATGCTCAACGCGCTCGCCGATGCGTTTGCGAATCGGCGGCGTGTCGGTGGGCCCGACTACACGCGGGGCGCTAACGAGCCGACGGGCATCGCGGTGCGCTCTAAGAGCAAGTTCAGAGACCGGTTCACCACTTCCTGATGCCGGCGCTCTTCCTCAACAACGTGTGGCGCGCCAACCAGGCGCTGTACTATCCGCCCGAGCTGCTCGACAAGCGCCTGAACCGTGAAGTCGGCGACGGCGGCAACTTGTGCTACGCGCTCGGCACGCGGCCGTTCTTCTGCAACGAGCTCTGGATCAACTTCCGATGCATGTGCAAGGGCTCGATCAACAAGAAGTGCCCGCGCGCCGTCGGTGTGGTGCAAGCGGCCATCCTGAAGCGCGTGCGCAAGTTCCAGACTGTGTACCCGAACCTGACGTTCGACCTAAGCATCCTCGAGAGTCAGGACGACTGGAAAATGGCGCGCGGAGGTCTCGTGCCGGTCGGATTCCGTCGCGGGGACGTCGCGTCGCTCATCCGCACGTGCAACTGCACGTCGGCGGCCCCCGACGACTGCGAGACCGTGTTTGTCGACGAGTTCAGGTACCAGACCGCGCGTACCATGTCAGACGCCGATCAGTGGTACTTCGTCGTCGCCGTGCTGCGCTCGGCTGTCCAGGGCTACTTCTATCTGCGCTTCCTCGCGCTCGCGATTGGCTGCTACCGTCTCCAGCTCGTCGACGACCAGGACGACAACACATCCACCATCGTAGCACGCGTGCGACGAACGGGCAAGCTGCTGGCCAAGGTGCCCATGCAGACGGTGGTGTATGGCAGTCCATTCCCGTGTTGTGCTACGCCGGCGCGCACCTCGTGGACGCCACCATCACGTACACGGCGCTCAACAACTGGTTCCTGTCGTTCCTCGGCCTCGCCAACTTCAGCATCAAGCAATTCATCTCGCTCGCCGTCATGCAGATGCGCACTGTTTGGCTGTACGCGCTGCTGCTGCACATCGTCGTCAGGTACGCGAGCGCTCGGCAGTGGCTCGCGTGGGCGCCGTCTCGGCCGCCACCATTTCATCCCAGTACCGCTCCACATCTTTCCACTCCGCGCGCGTCCTCGCAATGTATGAGGTGCCCTCCTCGCTCGGCAACCACATCCAGGGCGCGGTGCGCTACCAGCACGGCTTCATCCACCGCGGAAGCGGAGATACGATGCTCGGCGGCGTCATCATCGACCTCAAGTTCCTCTCCTACGCGCTGGTTGCGCTTGTCGGCATCGTAGTCATCGTGAGCCTGGCGTTGAAGGCGATCACGAGCACCGTGCTGACGAACAAGAAGCCTGTGTACCTGGGACTGTGGGGGTCGACGCCCGTGCCGTACTCGGTGGATGTACTCTGGCCAGCAGCTGCCGTCTGCGTTCACTGGACGAACGACTACTTCTGCATCGGCCACGAGCCGAGGCCGTCCAAGGTCGTTAGCAGGATCGCTGCCACTGCTCTTGTTGGCGAGACCGGGGTAGATGGCGCGGTGACGACGCCCGTCAAGGCTTCGCGATGTTCGGCTTCACTCCACTTGATGCGCAAGTTGCTTTCTGACTCGGCCTCATCGCTGGCGAACAACCCGCCGTCGCCCTTCATGGGCGCCGACACGTTCGCCTTCATCCAGCCGCAGATGCAGCAGCTGCACGCCCGCGGCGAGCAGGTGAGCGCCAATGTGACCTTCATGAACCTCGTGACAATGAGCGACCCGGTCGTGCTCTTCTACCTGTACGTGTCCGGCGGGGGCGACGGCACGCAGCTCGCGTACTACCGGTCCAAGCGGGACCCGGACAAGGTGTTCCTGCTGCCGGTATCGGTCATCACGGAGGAGAACGAGCACGCGTACGACCTCGAACTGCTGCGCAAGATCTCGGCCGCGCAGTTCCCGTGGCCGAAGCTGCTTCAGTGCAGATAGACGGCGCGATCCGTGAGGCAACGCGATGAATATAACTACATACCTGCATCCTATCACATCAGCAGCATACGATTTTGATCGTCGACAAGCAAAAGCGCTCGTCCAACACCTTCATGTTGGTGTGCTAAGCCAGATCGGACATACCTCACGACTGCGAAGAGCAAGCGGGTCGTGGTGGTGAGTGGTGGCGCGCCTCTGCCACACCTTCTACAGCGGCTAGGAGGTTGGCTCCTGGCTTCGCTGCCTTGAGCTACCGTAGTCGGCCTCGCTCAGTAGCTGTCGATCACCTGGCGGCGGATGTTCTTCCAGCTGAGCGCGTCGGCGTCCAGCAGCTGCCAGCGGAACTCCAGCGGCTTGACTGCCGATCGCACCCCAAGGAACCCGAGGCGGCCGCAGTAAATGTACGGGCCCTGCGGGCAAACAGTCCGGTACGAAAACATCAGCACTTTTGACAGTACCGCACCATCCATCCACAGCGGCAGCTCACTCACCAGGGTCTGTCTAAGGAACAGGAGCAGCGGCTCGTCCTTTTGGTCGTCCTGCTCTTCCTTGGTGCCGCCGCCGACGTTGTTGGCCTCCTGCTCGAGGAAGAAGCGCGCGTCCCCGCGGCGCACACGCAGCAGTCGCTGGACGGCGCGCGCCTCATAGCTCCAGTACTTCTGCGCGAACCAGCGGAAGAAAACGACGCGCTTGCCGTCCTTTCCCACCTCCTGAAACACGTTGTCGTAGCTGGTGCTTTGGTCGGCGTTGACGAACAGCGCGAGCGCGTTCCGGAACTGCTGCACGCCACTCATCTTGCCGAACACCGCGACCGGAGCCTCTTCCGCCTCGACGCCCGCATCTACCATACCTTGCATGACCGGGTGCTTGCCCAGCGGCACGATCTGCTTCCCGAGCCACTGTGTGTGGAAGCGTTCGACGCTAATGGCAAGCTCCATGGTCGACACGCGCGGCCCAACAGCCGTGCAGCCGCTCAGGTCAAGAACAGGGAGGTCGAGCGGCGTCGCGGGCAGCACACGGTACCCTTTGAGGGTCACCTCGGCCGTCGAGAAGTATCTGTCCAGCCGCTCGCGTCTCTCTAGCTGCCGCGCGCGCTCGCGCTGCTTCGCGGTGACCGTCTCGAGCTCCTGAAGCCGCACCGACCGCCGGCGTTCCTTTGGCTGCGCGTCCTTGCTGGAGGCGTCCCGCCGCGGCCGCTTGGGCGCCGGCAGCCGCTCGATCTGCAGCGCCAGCAGCGCCGCGCGGTTCTCCTCCATGCGCCGCCGCCGCTTGGCCTCGTACGCGCTCAGCTCCGCCATCAAGAACCAGCTTCAGCTTCTTAGAGCTTCTTCGCCGCCGTCCTTTCCCGCACGATTGGATAATGAGGCATTGGCTGGCCTCTGCAAACTAGGACCCAGTACCTAGATACCTAGAATGTGACGGAATAAGTAGTCTGTAAAAGCCAGAACTAGGTATCATACAAACTCCAATAGTAAACAGGAAGCAGCGCCTACCAAAAAAGTTGTTCCAGGTCACTTGGTAGGACATGGAAAAATAGGCATTTCTATTGCTTTGGCTCGGAAATGTCAAAACTCAGAACTAGGTATATTATGGGTTTCGGGTCCAAAATGCTTAGTTTGCACAGGCCTGGGCATTGAGGTTTTGACTGCACCAGTTGGCTTGAGCATCACGTAAATTAATGGTACAGGATCAACGTGCAGTCGGTCGTTGACTGTCATCCTACGGCTTCATTTCGATGTCCCCATGTAGATTGGACACATCTCACGACCGTGAAGAGCGAGCAGGCCGTGGTGATGAGTGATGACGCGTTTAAGTACACGTATTCTTGAGGCTATGCAGTCGGCTCTGGCTTCGCTTCTTTGGGCAAGTCCTTCTCGAGAAGGCTGTCGATCACTTGGCGGCGGACGTCCATCCAGCCGAGTGCGTCGGCATCCGGCAGCTGCCAGCGGAACTCGAGCGGCTGGGTCGCCAACCGCATCCCGAGGAGCCCAAGCCGGCCGCAGTAGACGGATGAGCCCTGCAATCACACAGTCCGACATGAAAGTGAGCAGGTAAGACACACTGGAAATAACAGCTCACTCACCTGGACCTGTCGAAGGAACAGGAGCAGCGGTTCGTCATGGTGGTCTTCTCGCTTTTCCTTGACGATGTCGCTAACGTCGTCGGCCTGCTCGAGGACGAAGCGCGCGTCTCCGCGTTGCACTCGCAGCAGTCGTTGGACGGAGGTCGTCTCGCGGATCCAGTTCTTATGCGCGAAACAGCGGAAGAAGACGATGCGCTTGTCGTCCTTGCCAAGCTCCTGAAACACGTTGTCGTAGCTGGTGCTTTGGTCACGTTGACGAACAACGCGAGCGCGCTCCGGAACTGCTGCACGACTCGACTCATACTGCAGTTCGCCGCGATCAGATTTCTTCTTCGTCTTGACCCCCGCATCTATCATGCCATGGATAACCTCGTTCTTGCCCAGCGGTGCTATCTGTTTCCCAAGTCACTCATCGTGGAAGTGAGTGACGCTAATGCCCAGCTCCGTGGTCGACACGTGCGGCCCTGCAATCGTGCTGTTCAATCAAGCTCAGGTCGAGCACAGGGAAGTCGAGCGGCGTCGCCAGCAGCACGTGGAGAACCATGGCGACTGCCGGCATCTTAGCGGAGTCGCCCGACTGGAGCTCGCAAATTTCAAGCCGCCGCGCGCGCTCGCGCTGCTCCGGGGTGAGCGTCTTGAGCTCCTTCAGCAGCACTGACCGCCGCCGTTCGCGTGGTTGGGCGTCTTTGTTGCTGGAGGCGTCCCGCCGCAGTCGCTTGGACGCCGGCAGCCGCTCGATCTGAAGCATCAACAACCACGCGTGGTTCTCTTCCATGCGCCACCGCCGCTTGGCCTCGTACGCGCTCAGCTCCGCCGTCGAGAACCAGAAATGCCATCTGCGCCTGCCTTCCTTCCCCGCACTTCGTCTGAATGATGACCATTGGGTTTTTGACTGCCCGCTGGCTTGAGCTGGAAGTCAAAAGGGTTTGACTTTTAGCCAATAGGATAAATCTATGGCGGTATAGGTTGGCTTCGATTGGTTAGTAGTAACGATTCCGGGCTGTGTGGCATGCGGTCGTCACAGGTTTTAATGGGCAGGTATTCACGTAAATAACGAGGGGAACGAAAAATGGAGCTGTACACAGTAATTTAGCTCTCACGACGTGTGTTCGCCCGTGCATTCAACTCGATCCGCATGCGCATGGACACAAACGGGCTCTGTAAACGCTGGTGGATGGCTGGTGAGGCCGTCCGTTGCCTCCTAGCGACTTCTACTCGGCACTAGAAGGATCTAAAAGCCGCCGCAGTTGTTGGCCGGGGCCTGCGTCGTCGGCGCCGACGTGGGGGCCTGCGTCGTCGGCGCCGACGTGGGGGCCTGCGTCGTCGGCACCGACGTGGGGGCGTTCGTGACGGAGCCGGCGCTGCTGCCAGCGCTGGAGTCGGTGTTGCTGCTGGAGCCAACGTCCACGTCCGATCCGGAGCTGGAGCCGACGTCCGAGTACGATCCCGAGCTGGAGCTGGAGCCGGTGCTGTTGGAGGGCGCGACGTAGGGCAGGAGCGTGATGGGCTCGTCGCCCGAGCAGACGGAGAAGGTGGTGGTGGCCGTGGCGTTGGCGCAGTCGATCTGCGTGGTGGGCCCGTTGGCGCCAATGTCCTCGGGCTTCTCGTAGCACGTGCGGATGACCGAGAGCTGGTTCTCGCCGTCCACGGCCGAGCACAGCACGATCACCTGGTGGTCGTACAGCGCCTGGATGTCGGCGAGCGTGGTCTCGTGCGACTTGGACGCGGCCCACTCCTTGATCTTGTCGTTGGCGGCGCTCAGGCGGTCCGCCGTGTTGAGCGTGGCCTGGAAGTAGGTGACGGCGGCGGCCTCGAGGTCGGCGCCCTGCGCGGCGTAGCACAGGCCGTGCTTCTGGAACTCGTGGTCGTAGATCTCGCACAGCGTGTCGTGCGTCGAGGCCTGCGACGGGTCGATCCACTTCTCGCCCATGGTGGCCAGCAGGTCGGCCTGATTGGTCGCGAACGCCGCCGCGTCGTACGGGTCGTTGTTGACCGAGTCGCTCGGGTTGCAGCAGCTCACGTAGCCGTCGTCGTAGTTAGGCCACAGGCCGTGGATTGTGAGCTCGCTCGACACTCGGTCGGCCACGCACGTGAGCCCATCCGGGTACGGGTTGATGTTCTGGTGCGAGATGGTGCCGTCCACGCCCACAAGCAGATCGCGGCAGAACTGCGGCATGAAGATCTGCTCCAGCACGAGGTAGTCAAAGTCGCCCGGCACCTTGGCCTTGGCCAGGCACGCGGGGTCCTTGGTCAGGCACGTGGCACTCGGCGTCGAGCAAATGTCCACGCACTGGTCAGCGCTCGCCCAGCCGCCGGCGTAGTCGACCGCCGAGGCCGAGGGCATCGCCAGGGCGAGCGAGGCCGCGGCCGCGATCAGCGCATGGATCTTGGGGCTGCTCAGCATGGTGGACGTGAGGAGTTGGGAGGGGAGAGGGAGAGTGAAAGTACTCGGCTCGAACGCGGGGGGAGCGGGCGAGTGAGTGGAAGCGGACGAATCGAGTTCTGCGGACAACCGGACGAGTGCGCAACGCGCTACTTGCAGGATTTCTCACGGTTTACATGCGCAAATCTGGAGGGAACCGTTTGAAGCAGACAGATACGAAACGCGCGAGCGAACGACGAAGAGGAGGAGCAGGCCGGGGCCAAGAGAACGCGCACATCGGCACCAAAGACGAAGACGAAGGAGAAGACCGAGACGAAGGAGGGAAAGAGGAATGACAGAGACGGAGCTGCTGGGATCAATCAGCTGCAGCTCCGAACGTCCAGTACTTGGGTTTTGTATACCGAGAATCCACTAGTCAGCAGCAAAAGTTGACGTGCAAGGGCGGACGAACTAGCAAAACCTATTTGTTCACATCTAACCCCATATTTCGTATTTGTATATTATACGATGGTGCCTTTACCAATGAGCAATAAACCCGTGACAAAAGATAATCTCGGCGACCTGGGCGCCACAAAACGAGCACCTGATACGCGAAGGCACGTCACATTTGGACCTCCGAATGGCGATTTTCACGCCATCAAGCCGTGGAAGGCATCAATAGCCTTCCTTACGTATCTGTTGTCCTGCTTGCTGAATCCCCGTCGTACCGCTCGCTCAGCCCCGACGCCGCGCGTCTCCGTCGAAGCTGGTGCAGATGCAACGAGAGCGCTTCTCTGCTACAGTATATTATACGGCATCAGGGTGAAGAACTGAGAGTCTGTGGTGCACTTGGCAGATAAACAGCCGCATTTCGGTCCGCGGGCGTATATCATGCGGGCCACGGCAACGCATCTTCGTCGACCGACTGTGATGCGACATCTTTTGGTGGAGACCCGCTGTGCTGCACTAAAATTCGTCTGGTCGGGGTGGGGCGGACTCTGATAAGTTCCTGATACTGTCGACCAGTCTGTACAATACGGACTGGACGCAGCTTCCGGCTGGCAGACTCGTGCTTGCTGCTTCTTTGCGTTGAATTCCATTGAATGCGCTGGTTGAACACTCGCCAACACGCGACGCACCAAGACGTGTGTGAGCGATCACCCGACATCCACCCGGGGGTTTGTACTCGACGACCGAACGACAATGTGCGAAAAACGGACTCACCTACACTGCGCGACAAGTTAGCTCGGTCGCCCAGTTTTTTGCCGTATCTCCATCAATATTACGATTTTGAGAGCGCCGTTTAGATATGTTGGACCAATCAGATCACGCAACAGGCCCATAGTGCTGAAATAGAGAAATTCGC
>JAADXW010000623.1:0-18355 GCA_023337975.1 Phytopythium ostracodes
CGCTTAGGCATTGCTGGGCCCATGCAGTTATTACTGCTGTGCCTTGGAAGTCGGCGATCGGTCACATTTTGATTTAATTTAGTTTCAGCCTACCGGTTCGGTAACAATTTTTATCGCTATTTTAGTATTTTGCCAGCAAAAAAAATAACGCGGAAAATCAGTAAGTCTTGCAATCTTGATGATTACCGCGTTTCCGAATTTGCCGGGGAAATCTGTACCTTTGACGTTCTTTTCTGGATCAACGTACTAATTTTTGTGGATTATTTAAGATTGATTGCCCTACCCCGCTGCAAGGCGTTTCTTCCCAATCCAAAGCGTCCATTTGATGGTGTTGGCCAGTATGAAGCGGAGAAACGGCAAGCATGCGGGGAAAAAACCCATTATATTCATTTATATCAGTACGTAATGCTCCTGAGTATGGCTCACCCACTCACCAGACTTCGATCCGAATAGAAAAGCGACGGAAGAAAGACGGCGGAGGGCGGCGCAAGACAGTCGCGCTCCGCGTTCTCCCCCTCCTGCGCCTCCACGACTACCTCCAGGACCAGCGGCGCGCCCAGGCGACGTGTGCTTCGCTTCATCGTGACTAGCACTCTTCTCTGATACCGTAGGCCTCTTTATCGTCCCCGAACGCGTCCGTAAATGCGCGCGAACGTCTCTGGAAGAGCGCCAACCCCACAAATGCACCCTCGCGACGCTGCCGCCGTGCGCTCCAAGCTCCAGCTGCAGTGCGCGAACGGCCAGGTGCTCGATGTGAGCCACGAAGAAGCCATGATGTCCTCGACGCTGTGGACGCTCCTTCAAGGTAAGCACGCGTGCGGCGTCCTTTCTCCTTATGGAGTTTTTGTTTCACGGGGTTTGAATTCCCTATATCTAACGTATGGCTTTGTGAAGATGTGACATCCAAGCGCGCTGCCAAGAGCAGAGGCGGCGCGCCTACGCGGCACATGCTGCCGGTGTTTGACGTGCCGAGCGACACGGTGGAGCTCGCTCTCGACTACTGCCGCTGCCTGTACCAGCAGCAGGTTGAGCGCACCGACGCCGCCATGCGCGCCTGGGAGGAGCAGTTCTTCGAGCTCGACTCCAAGACGCTTTGCGACCTCGCCAAGGTATGTGCACGTACCGTTCTCCAGGAGTTCTTGGAGCCACGGGTCTGACCATTTCTTTTTCTTAATATGGGGACGGATGTTCGACGCGTAGGTCGCGTCGAACCTGGATATCCAGCCGCTCGTGGACCTGACATGCCGCTCGATCGCGCAGATCATGTCGGCGACCGAGGCGGCCGACGAGCTGCGCCAGAAGTTCGGGCTAGATGACCCGCCGCCGCCGCATGACGCCACATGCAATTGCCGTACGTTGACCATCCTGAACTGGTAGACCCGTGTGTCCCCATAATAACGTCTCTGACTGGTTTTCTTGGTTCAGAAATGCGCGGTGACGTGGCCGCGGGCTTTGACTTTGACGTGCTGAACGCGCTGGACCACGACATCTCGACTGATGAGTACGAGTTCGTGGAGCTCGAGCAGCCGAGCGTGGACGAGCTAGTGGACTTCATCAATGGCGACGCCGACCATCCGAGCGGGTCGAGCGGGAATGGCAAGTCTAAACGGCAGAAGAAGAAGGGTGGAAGTGTAGACACGGCATCAGACGCAGGCAATGAAGGCGGAGCCACGGGCGGCAAGAAGAAGAAGCGCAAGAAGAAGAAGAACAAGAAGGCGTTCACGACAACCACGAACGCAGCGTCGACCTCTAAGTCCAGACAAGCGAGCGAACAGGAATACGACGACGACGAGGACGACGGGACCGCGGACGTTCGCACCACGGGAAGCGACGGAGACGACGATTGCAGCAACAGCAGCAGCGACGAGGACTCCCGAGCGGCGACGCTGCGCGAGAAAATGCGCCTCGCACGACAAAACCCGAGTGCCGTGTTCCTCGAGTCGCAGTTTGAGGACGACAGCGACGAGGAGCTGGACGAGCAGCTCGAATCGTTCCGGCTCGCACTCGAATCGGCCTACGTGGATTCGCGCCGCACCAACGCGCGCAAACCGCGGCTGGAGTTTGCGCCGCAGGATGTGTTCCGATCTATATCATCGTCCACCTTTGCGGCGACCGCCTCGACGGTGTGATCGTTGCAGGACTAATGATACTCGTAGTTGCCTGCGTTCGACAGAGTGACGGTCGCAGCGGCGGACGCGATGAGGTTTGAACACCTCTGCCTCCGTCTTTGTGATCGCCTCCTCCCTTTTCTATTGCTGGCAAGTCTCTCATTTCCAATTATCTCTTTCAGCCGTAGGTCGAGGGCGTAACCATAATATTATCATGCGCGCAAGTGTCTCCTCCAGAGCAGCTCTTACTTTCTCGTGCATGTGTATTCCAGGCAGTATGATCACAATCCACTGACCGCGTCCTCCAAGGCTTGCGCAAGCACTTTCCGGCGCCGCGCTCCAATCTCTTGCGCGCTCTGGATCCACTCCTGCAGGCGAAGCAGGTCGAAGGTTTGGTCCAACGCCAGTCCAGATCGAGGAGACAGCGGCAACACCGGTGCGCTCAAGCCTTCGCCGCCGTCATGAGCGTCGTAAAGCCCTATTGACGGACGCCTGGCCTGCTGCATGGACAGCGAGAGGTGACTAGCAGCGTCTGCGACGTGAGACAGCAGTTGCGACTGCTCCTGCTCGAGGGCGTCAAGGTGGTGGAGGACCTGCATCACCTGGCTCGCCCTTCCGCTCGACTGCACAGGCGCACAAACCGGTGTTGCACTCGGTTCAATGCCAAAGGTAACAGACATTCGATGGCCCGACTGGCGACGGCATAATATGTCAAGTTGCTCAATCTCCGCGCACGTCGGACGCTGCGCTGGGTCGGCGTGCACCATGGCGCGCACAAGCTTCGCGATCCTGGGATGCTCCGTCTCAACCGCGGCGGGCAGATCGCCTGTGCGCGCCTTTACGAGGGTGACGTGGCGCTCCATCTGCGTTGAGAACAAGCAAAAGAGCTCGCACAAGACGACACCGAGGCTGAAGACGTCGGCGGCTGACGTCGCCACGGACGAGCCGCGAGTCTGCTCCGGACTGCTGTACATCGCGGTGCCGACACCTGCCGAGATGAAATCCGTGGGCTCCTCCTCCGTCTCGCTGTCGCTCAGCAACTCGTCCGCAAGGCTGTCCGACTCGTCGTCCGAGAAGAAGTGGTGTGCGTGGAGGTTGAGACTTGTCTGCAGCGAGTTCTTGGCCAGCCCAAAGTCGCCGATCTTGACGCAGGCGTCGCGCGTGAGGAAGATGTTGGCAGGCTTAATGTCGCGGTGGATGATGTTCTCCTTGTGGATGTACGCGAGGCCGGCCACGATCTGCCGGAAGATGGCCAGGTTGTCGGCGGTGTTGACGCTCTGGCGCTGCTCCATCCAGTGCTGTAGCGTGTTACCCTCGTACAGCGCCATTTGGATGTACACGTCGATCTGCGTGAAGAGCGAGCCATGCGCAGAAACATCGCCATGAGCGACTTGGAAGCTGCCGTGCTGCTTGGGCACCGCTCTTTGCTGCTTCATTGTCGTGGGTTTCAGTACATTGGCGCTTAGCTCGGGATCATGCACGCCACTTGAGGTCACGTGCATTTCGAAGCCGAGCGCGTCAAAGTCAGCCAACTCGTCCGAGCAGTCGCTATCGCCGCTGTCGTCATCGTCGTCTATGTCCATTGTTGGCAGCTTCGACCAGCTTTCGTCCACGTCGTCCGCCTTCAACGGAAGCGGACGAACAACTGCCGTTCTTGGCCTGTGAAGCGACTCGCTGCCGTCATCCGAGATGCCGCGTGAAGTCTGAGGACTGGTTTCGGCAGGGATGAGCGAGCCCTGCACCCACGTGGCGAAGTAGCGGCACACGTTCTCGTGGTCGAGCCGCGCCAATGCGAGCGCTTCGTTCAACAGCACGTCGCGCACCTCGGACGGGTTGAAGTACGCCTGCGGCTTGAACCAGAACTGCTCGAGCTTGACGGCGTACCACCGCCCGTCGATCGCCGACTTGCACTTGAACACCTTGCCGAATCCGCCCTGCGCGACCAGCTCCTTCACGCTAAAGTCCGTGTCGAACGGATTGGTGCGGCCAAACAGGCACATCGAGCTCTGCCCCGCTTCCTCCCCACTTCGCGGCGCGTGCATCGACGGCACGAGCTTGGTGTTCTGGGACGGCGAAGACACGCATCGCGAGAGCTGGAGGATGCCGGACGATCCGCGGCTGAACTTCCTGCGCGGGTCCGGCGTATGCGTGGCGTCGTCTTTGGCGTGGGCACCAACAGCGGAGTGCATGAGCAGTGCTTCTCCCCTCAACGCGGCGACTTAAAGACTCGCTCGGACTCCTCTCGTGTGATTGCTGCTGCAAGTTCCTGGGACTGCGTGCCTGATCAGCGGCTATAATTGTCGGCGGTCGGTGCTGTATGCAAAGAGGCATGGACGGGGATGGGAGGGCTCAACGAGCAAGCGCAGTTGACACTCTTTCGTTACATTCGCGTGGGTCTAAAGATAACGTACGTCTAGTTGGACGCGGACACGCGCCACTTGTCGATCGGCAGGCTCTGCAGCGTCTGGATCTTGCGGTAGAAGTAGGCCAGCCAGAGCGCGCCGACGACCGCGCAGATGGCAATCTCGATGAAGAAGCCGTCCTGCACGATGAGGCACTCACCGCCGGCGTCCGCGCAGGCCTCGCGCTCGTCAGCGTCCGAACACGTGCGCGAGCCAATGTCGAGGATCTCGTCCTGGAAGTACCCGCCCAGGCATTCGCGCGTCGTTAGGTGGTCTACCAGCGCCAGGCTCAGCGAGTTCGGCCACTTCAGTCGAGATCAAGTCATGAATAAAGAGATGCCACGTGAGTCGATGAGACGCAGCAGTGTTATCCGTATTCAGCTGTCGTTACCTTGGAGCCGAGGTTCGTGATCGTGTTGAGGAACGTCATGTACGTGCCGCCGATCGACGGATCGCTGATGCGCGCGAAGAACGCCATCTAGAATAGTCGCATCGTTTAACAAGTCAGCCGACCCGATTGTCGATAGTCCACATCGCATCGCAATCGAAAGCAGACGGGAGGCTTACCTGGGGGACATACATCATGTTGGCGGCGAGTTCATGGAGCGCGCCAACGACCAGGATGAACCCGTAAAAGTAAATGTGCGAGCTCTCGTGCTGCGCCATCGCAGCGGGCGTCACGTACACAATGAGCGCATACAGCACCGCGACGGCGAGGCGCACTGGGTAGCCCCACAGGAACTGGCGCAGAGGTGCGTCGGCGCGGATGTGGTGGCCGAGGAACACGGGGATGACGATGCCGAGCGGGATTAGCACTGGCGTTAGCAGCGCGAGCTTCTCCTTCTTCATGCCGTACTCGACAAGCTTGAGCGACGCGACGCTCTCGGCAGCCGCGAAGCCCATCTTGCTCGTGAGCAGCACGATCGAGAGCGACACGACGCTCGGTAGGCGCAGCACCGACAGCATTTGCTGATACGTCTCCTTGATGGAGAGCTTGTCAGTGTCTTCGAGCGAGCGCTCGGGCTTCTCGTGCTTGAACAACAAGACGCCGATAGTGGTCACAAACATGACCCAGCCCCAAAACGCCATGAAGCCCGGTAGCGAGACCATGCCCTCATCCTGCGGCTCCCAGCGAAAGTAGGCGTTGCACGTGGCCGGGTCATGAAGCGCGAGGAAGCCGACGTAGGCGCAAAAGTAGCCGAGGGTCTGGCCCACCGTGTTGCACGTCGACGCGTGCGCGACGTTCTTGGACGAGAGCATCGTGAGCGCCCAGCCGTCGACGGCAATGTCCTGCGTGGCCATGAGCAGGTAGAGCACGAAGAAGAAGGCCGTGAGGTAGATCACGTGCGGCTTGGAGCCCTCTTCCTCGCCCAGCAGCGCTGGCATCCAGTAGGCGCCGCCCACCATGAGCGCCGCGCACGCAAACTGCACGGGGACGAGCCACGACTTGCGCCGCCCCATGCGCTCGCTGTACAGCGAGTCCACGAACGGCGCCCACAGCAGCTTGAGGCTGAAAGGCCACGACACAAGGCTGAACGTTGCCTGGTCGCCATACCCGACCTGCCATTCACGTTCCAATAGCGAGCGTGTGTTAGAGCGCCGCATTTTCTCAAAACATCTATGCGTTTGTATGGATGCGCGCACCTTTTCCTGCAGGATGAACGGGATGCTGGACGAGAGGCCCATGGGAATGCCCTGCAGCGTGTAAAGCAGCAGTAGTAACAGCATGGACGCCCAGTCGCTGGAGCTGTCGTCTTCATCATCCGCGGAGTCTTTCGCGGGCGTGGGCGCTTCAGATGGAGCGGTGGGCGGGGCAGCGTCGCCCTCGACGGGCTTGCGACGACGCGTCAGTCCTGAGGAGGCGGCGGAGGACGCGCCATCGATGGCCAGTGGGTCGGTCGGCGGCATCTACGAGCAGGGAGAGCAGGAGGAGGTGGCGGAGGGGCTTCGCGGTGGTGAGTTCCGGCGTGGTGACGTGTTCCGCCGACGACAAAAGTGCAAGTCTGTACAGGCAAAAGCGTATATTGTAATATCAACATATGTAATGTCTAAAACCGTGAATACTATATTGAAATGACTCGAAAATGATATTATTAATTATAAATAGCATTATTTTGTGATTTCAATGTCAACTCAGTGTTTGCTCCAGTGTGGGACACATGAGGTGGGGATGTAGCCACCTCAGTTTTTCCCTCTTTTTTTGTGTGACCCGTAGTTTACAGCGTGTCCCCATCATAGATCTGTAAATTACGCCTAATAAAGCAGACGCACGCGTTGTTTACGTGACTTTGCTGAAGGAAACTGCAAAATAAAGGAAAAGAACGTTCCGATCAGATAAAAAAAAAACAGTTCCGATAGTTTAGCCGGAAGAAAAAAGGCCGACCAAGGAAAGGGCGGAGGGTGGCAGGAAGGAAGAAGCGCGAGGCGCGGGCAGTCGGACGGAGGGGGAGCACGTGCGTCGGTCGCAGTCTGAAACAGGAAGAGATGGCGTCGCTGTTCGCGGGTTTGCCGTCGGCCGCGGTGCGCAACCAGGGGCGCAGCACGGCGCTGGTGTCGGCGAGTGGGAGCGGAAGCGTGGGCGGCGGCTCGGAGCGCGGACTGCAGTGGGTCTACGACGACGAGACGGCCAACTGCATGCACTGCAACACGCCCTTCACGCTCATCACGCGCAAGGTGAGCTCGTACGGGCGAAAACGCGGCGACATTATATGTATTGACGCCCGCGTTATAATGGATGAATCAGCACCACTGCCGGCGCTGCGGGAACGTCATCTGCCACAACTGCTCGCCCCACAAGCGCCGCATCTCGTCCACTGATCCGTTTGTGAGTGTTCTTTGCATGGGCGGTGATCCGAACGGCGGAGCGAGGCCTTAGTCTGACCGAATATCGTTGATTCCACAGCCGATGCGCGTGTGCAATTCGTGCTACGCGGCTGTGGACGAGCACTTTGCGTCGCTCGAGTGGTCCGGACACTCCACCGCCGAGGTAACACGTTCATAGATCCATTATTCCCGCTGGTATCGACCCCACTAGGTGCTGATATATATGATCGATACACGACAGATCCAGACCAAGCCAGACCCGGTGATCGAAGGCCGCGTGCACATTGGACAGCTGTACGTCAAGGTGGTTGAGGCGATTGGGCTTCCATCTACCGACTCAATCACGAGCGACCCGTTCGTGCGAGTTGTGCTCTCGGGCAAGTGGTCCCATGGCCAGGAATGGGGCAACGACCTCAAGAACGTCAAGTGCACCAAGAAGAAGTCGCGCACACTCAACCCGCGCTGGCACGAGACGTTCGTGTTCAACGTGTGCGCACCCGGCGCGGAACTTGTCTTCGAAGTGTACAACTACGGACAGTTGAGCCAGCCAACCAAGCTCGGCGAGGCGTCGATCCCGCTCACGCAGATCATGGACCAGCGCCGCCACAACAAGTGGCTAGACTTGTTGCTGCCCGAGAAGCTTCATCGCGCGGGGCTTAACAACGACGCGCGTGCGGGCAGGATCCACGTGCTGCTTCACTACAAGTTTTCGCGCATGGCGGAGTTCTGCTCGTACTACTCGGCCGAGCAACCCTACGTGTACGAGTGGCCCGAGTTCCAGGCGGCACAGCTGTACAGTAACTTTTGGGTCCTGCTCGACAACCTGTGGCCGTACCTCGAAGTGATTTGGCAGATCATGCCGACGCTCAACTGGGAACACCCAACGCACACGTTCATGTGCTTTGCACTATGCGTGTGGCTGTGCCTGTCACTGCAGTGGCTGCCCGTCGTGATCCACCTCGCGCTGATCGCGTTCGTGTTGCGCAACTACTTCGAGCTCAACTTCCACTCATTCGCGGCCGCGAACGAAGCGAAGGAGAATCTTGACGGCGCCGACGTGAATGTCAGCGGCCAGTTTCGTCAGTACAACCTGCCGTCGGGCTTCAATCACCTTATGAACAAGATGACGCACGTGACGATCGATCTCGAGACGAAGCGCTCGCTGCAGTCGGTGCAGAACAACATGGCGTGGTGGTCGGGCGTCATTAACAGCATCGAGCTCATGTTCTCGTGGGAAGACACATTCTACACGGCGCGCGTGCTGCTGTACCTCATTATCAGCTGCGTGCTCCACGTCGTGATCCCCAACAAGTACCTGCTGCTCGTGTTCGTCGTCTACCTGTTCGTCATGTGGACGGTGCCGTTCATGTGGCTTACGCACTTCATCTACGCGATCCGGCAGTCCATCCGCTCGGTCGCGCACCAGCATCGTCTCACGAGCTCCATGGAGCAGACAGACCTGAGTCGAGAAGCCATGCTCAGCGGCGCAAGTAGCGGCAGCTCCACACGCACGCTCAACGACGGCAAGGCTCGCATGCGCCGTACCGTGTCCAACACTGGCGCACGCGCCCACTTTAGCGTGTCCAAGAAGGAGGAGATGTTTGGCGCGGCGGCTTCGGCGATCTCGGAGCGCTTCGTCGTCAATGGACAGCGCGCGACCAGGAAAGCGCACTGACACGTAGGTATCAAGGACTGGGCGTTGGCGAGAAGCCAGGTTGCCGGCGGTCGGCTCAAAGGGGAGAAAAATGTTCGTAATGCACGGTCGTGCGTTTGACGGATCCGTTTTCTTTCGTTTATATGTTCCACAGCACTAATTCTGACCCGTCGACACTCGGTTTGTTCCTTCTCCATCGCAGAATACATATTAACACCCTACTCATTCCCGTTTCCAAGTCGGCAACCAGCTCTAGCTGAAGAGCGGCATCAGCTTCTCGATCTCCTCGGGCGTCTTGCCGAGCTTCACCAACTCCAAGACGGTGCGGTTGCGCTCCTTGGCGGCCTCGAGGTTTAGCCGCCGCTCCTGCAGCGCCAGCTCCGCGCGCAGCTTCTTGTGCGCCAGCTCCATCTTGCGCGCCGAGTGCATCGCGTACACCTCGTGCATGCTCGCCGGCAGCTGCGCGAGCTTTCGCTGCTTCTCCGGCGGGGACAGCACCACCGCGTCCTCGACGGTGGCCGGCGGCGGCGCCGTGATGGTCGCGACGGTTGAGCGGCGCCGCTTGCCCAGCGTGTTCAGCGCGGCCGCCACGCGCTTGCACTCGGCTTCCACCCGCCGATGCTCGTCCGCATCATCTTTGGCCTTCTGGTCATTCGCCTTCGCCGCGCCTGTCGCTGCTGTCTCGGCCGTCGCCTGGATCGACACCTCACGCGCCTTGGCTTCTCCTTCCGGAACTGCGTCTGCTGCTGTTGCTGCAGCTGCTGGCGCTTCTTGTGCGACGGTGGCGGTCGCCTCGGAGCCGGCGTGTCGCCGCTGCTGCCGCCGGTTGACCGCCTCGAGCGCGTGCGCCTCGTAGTCGGTGTGCGAGCCGCGCAGGTGCGTGAGCAGGTTGGTGTAGCCGTTGCCGCGCGCGTAGTGCTTGCCGCAGATCCGGCACTGGCGCTTGCCGCCGCCCCCGTCCGAGAAGAGCAGCGTCGCCAGCTGCTTGTTGCTGAACGCCATGGCTTCTAGAGAGCTGTCACTGCCATGCAGTCACCAAGAGAATAGCTCGGGCATCGATCTCGAAGCGGCAAGTTGAATGTCCATGGCCCATGCGCTCTGACGTCGCCGCCCACCCATTTTATGCAGCGCTTTTCTGACACAATTTTAACCAATTCGACATAATTTTATGGCGAGGTTGGGTGGCTGCTGGCCGATCGCCATACTTTTGTGCAGTGCAAAACAGTTGGCTCACGACAAATTGTAAAAATAAACAGTATAGAGTTTAGTTTAGGACCAACTGTTGCACTTTGGCATGGTAAAAGATCCACCGGCGACATTTCGAAACGCTACGTTTCAAGTCGTAAAACAAAAATATTTTTTTCATCATAAACATGAACCGCATCACGATATAATGTGGAGCGCTCCATATGACCTTGTGGTCCGCCGCTCCACAATTGTGCTGTGCGTCCCACATTTTCCCCCTTTCTCCCCCCAAGCATAACGGCGGGCTTGCGCCGCGGTTCTCTATTGAAATCCCGACACTTTGGCGCGCCACGTCGATCCATCACTAGCCGCTCGCTTCCCCGTGCCTCCTGCCCCTATTTACCAGCCGCCCAGCCTCACCCACACACAAGACGAGGGCGGAGAGATGCTGCTGCAGCGCGCGGTGGTGCTGGCGTACTCACTGTGGGCGTTCCTGCAGACGCGCGTCAAGCACAAGAAGTGGTTCGCGCTCGTCCTGACCAGCGTCTATCTGGTCCTGCGCTCCATCGGCCGCGCGCCCGCAGTCGTGGGCTCCACGCGCGAGGTTTTCATCAACAAGATGGCGACGCAGCAGCGCAGCGAAGGCCGCCTCATGACGCCCACGCCCGTGCTGGCGCCATGGACCAACGCCACGTTCGAGTGCATCGGCTGGAAGCGCACGCACTCGTGCCGCGTGCCGGACCTGGAGACCGAGAACCAGGACAACGAGGAGCCCGAGAAGGACTTTTTGTCCTGCTCGGAGGAGATCGGCCGCGAGAACGCGGGCTACTGCATCGTGCGCAACCGCACGTCGGGCGACCTGTTCAAGCTCATGATCTCATCGTGCGACTCGCTGCCCAACGGGTACTACACGTGCGCCATGGCGCGCGACTTCTCCGAGTTCGGGCTGCACTCGGTTGGCTACGAGCACTCGCCGCTGGCGCCGTCGCTCGCGCGCCCGTCGAGGAGCCGCGCTCCGTCCAACGGCGTGCTGATGATTATCTACGACAAGGTGCTGCCGTCCGCGTACGCGACGATCCGCATGCTGCGCGTGCAGGGCTGCGAGCTGCCCGTGGAGCTGTGGTATCGGCCGGACGAGATGTCGATGGACAACCCGATCGTGCACAAGCTGCTGGCCGACTACAACGTGCGCATGCGGCCCATCTTTGACCGGCGCGCGCGCGGGTTCCACGTCAAGCCGTACGCCGTGTACTACTCGAACTTTGACAGCGTGTTGCTGCTGGACGCGGACAACCTGCCGGCCAAGGACCCGACGTACCTGTTCGAGGAGCCCGAGTTCCTGCGCACGGGCGCCATATTTTGGCCCGATTACTGGCAGCCGCCCAACTCGCTTTTCCAGCTGACCAACACGAGTCTGCTGTGGCAGCTTACGGGCGTCAAGTACGTCGACATGTTCGAGCAGGAGAGCGGGCAGGTGCTGATCGACCGGCGCAAGAGCAAACGCGCGCTCGACAAGCTCATGTACTACTCGACGCACGAGCCGCGCATGATGGAGGCGCTGCACCTGATCTGGGGCGACAAGGACCTGTTCCGCCTCGCGTGGCTGAACGCCAGCCAGCCGTTCCACTTCATCCAGTTCCCGCCTGCAGTCGGCGGGCTCGACTTGCGCGCGGACAAGGGCGTCTTCTGCGGACTGGCCATGATCCAGCATGACGTGCAGGGCAACCTGGTTTTCTTCCACCGCAACTCGATCAAGCTGGACGGGCTGCCCGACCAGCCGCACATCATGACGCACATCCAGGAGTACGCGCTGGAAGGTGACCCGCGCGACTACCGCATCTTCCAGGCCGTGTATGCGCACAAGGAGTGCTGCTACTACATCGGCACGGAGGCGCTCGCGGACGGCCGGCCCGCCACGCAGATCACGCCCGTGGACCAGACCATGTACGCGGCCATCGAAGACCTGGCCATCCAGTTCTCCACCGAGGCGCGCCAGCTGCTGGTCGCCGATGCCATGGGCACCGCCGCGCCCTTCTCGGCGCTCGACGGAGGCGTGCCCGTCGCCCAGCTGCAGGTGCAGACCGTCGTCATGGCCTTCTTGCTCGCCTACGTCGCCTTCATCATCGCGCTCGTCTGGTGCCGCGCGCGACCCGTGCGCGAGCGCCTGCCCAGCCGTTGGAAGCCCATGGACTCCAAGGAGAGCTGAGGCTTATACATCGACAAGTTATATAGTCATCGTGCGGGGAATGCATCATGCATGTGTCTGTATTTGTGTGCTTCTCTATTATAGTGGTGGTGGGGAATAACTTACCATTGGTTTTTATACTACAAGCGAGGGCAAAACTGGGAGCGCAACGACCGATCAGGCCAGGAGCCAGCTCTGCTGGACTTGCGCAACCATCTCGCGGGTGGCGCGCGCGCACGCGGCGCTGGTCTCGCGGTCTGCGAGCGTTTCGAGCTGCAGCGCGACCGAGTTGCGGTCGAAGGCTGAGTCGAAGAAGGCCGCGGAGCCACTGTCGCTGGCCTCGTCCCGCGAAAACTGCTGCAGGATGAAGGCGGCGAAGCGCGCGAGCTCCTCGCAGTCCGACAGCATCCACCTCAGCGCGCGGACAAAGTCCGAACGCACATCCGACTGGAGGAACAGGCGGCGGTTGCCGCGGTGCCGGCAGTGGTTCTTGACCGCCTTGGCCACCTCGTACAGCGTGTCGGCGTGAAGCTCGGCGTTTAGGTCGGCGACGAGCGCGGCGGCCTCGGCCTCGCTAATTGCGTAGCGGCGGCCCGCCAGCTCCTGGCGTGCGTCCATCCACGGCGCCAGCGACTTGCACAGGAACAGCAGCGCGTCGTCGTCCACATCGGAGCACTGAGAGCGCACGCACTCAGCCAGCTCAACGAACTTGATTTCATCACCAACAAGGAGCATGAAGTCCACGTCCACGCTGCTGGTGTCGTTGAACGGCCGCGAGAGCGCAACCGAGAAGGACATCTCCTCGGCCACGCAGACCCACGTGACGCGCAGTGCCCATTTGCCCTGCGGCTCGAACGAGCAGTGTTCAAAGATCGAGAGCGCGTTCTTAAGCGTCTCCATGACCTTGGAGGGTGCCGCGCGGGAGGAGAAGGAAGGGTTCACGCGAAGAAAAGAGTGCGTCGCGTACTCGTCCTTGGTCGGCATCTCTTCGTTAAAAGCCGACGGCGACAGCGGCGACGTGGTCGGCGCCTTGTCCAGCACAAACACGGGCGCGGACGCGTCCTTGGCGAAGAAACCGGCATCCGGGAAGGAGTCCTGTGGTCATTACAGGAATTAAATGAGTCAACAGGCGTAGAACAAACGGTGGAAACAGCACGGAGGACCGTACCAGGGCAAAGCCGAGGCCGCTAGCAAAGGCGACGGGCGCGTCGCGGAAGGCTGGCGCATCGAAGTGCGAGTCCTCTCCGTCCGACATGTCCGAGCCCGAGGCTTCGTTGTGCTCGTTGTGCGCGGCGAACGACGCAGGCAGCGCGTCCTCGTGGCGGCGCATGGCCGCGAGCTCCCACTCGAGCTCGTCGTCCAAGCGCGCGGGCGTCTGGAAGCGCGGCGGCGTGTCCGAAGCGGAGGAAGAAGATGGAGAAGCGCTCGGGTTCATTGCGATGGAGATGGTGGCTGTGGAAATGGCGATTGGACTGGCCTTATAAAAGTTGCGGGCGCTGTAGTCCTCCAGTGTATTGAAGTGTCGGTCGGGGGTCGGAATTGCAAATGAGCTTGAAACGCGAGCGTGGGCAAGTGGGAAAAGGGCAAAACTTGCTTTTAGTGTTAGCAGTTTAACTTGATTTTTGTATGCGAAGAGATCATTATCTTGCATTTTGTATGGTGCGCAGTGCGACGACATCCGTCGTGGCGCGGAAAATTCTGTTGATCGCGCGCGCTGATTGGTCGGTTCGTCTTGCACTTGCCCGCATTTCGGGATGAGTGATGGTCATGTGAGATAATATCAGTATGCGACGTTAGAATTTGGCGCAAATTATGCTCTTTACGACTTTCTGTGGCGTCGCAGAAGCTTAGCCCGAAAAATCAAAAATAAGGCGAGATAACAAAGAAAAAGACCACGCCATCGCCTGTATTTTCACGGACCGACACTGCGAAATTAGCCAGAATAAACATCGCAATCACCTCAAAAGAACCTCATTCATGGCACCAAAGGGGAAGGCGGTGGGTAGAGATGGAAGCGCGGCGTTTACGTGCGCCTCGAGTCCGACGATGAGCACGAAAGTGTTGTTCCTACCACCCCATTTGCTGCACAGTCCCAACAAGGAATTTCGCCGAAAATGCTCTATGGTGTTCCTTTTGTCGCCTCTTACATGCTGTTTTTTATATGCTGAAGCGCGAATGAAGGTCGTTCAGACATACGGTTTTCCGCTTTTATTGTTTTTTTGCAAATCCCAATTTTAACCCTCAAAATTTAATCCAAAATCCAATCTTGGACTTTTTTCTCTTGTTTTTTCTATTCTTTCTGTGTGTGTAACACGTCAAAATCCAGCCAAAAGCCTGTTTTTGCGGTGATTAGGATAGTTTTACAATAAAAAGCGCTCCACTCCCGACTCATACTAAACTACATATAAAACGCGTCATGACCTTCCTTCATCATGCTGCGCCGCCACCATGTCACGATAGTCCTTCACCTCAGCCACACGACAACAACCGACACATTGTCTGACGTGCCCCGGAAGAGCGCCTCCTGCACAAGGTAGTTGGCAATCTGCTGCTTCCGCCGCGCGCGCGCCGCCTTGATCATGGAGCGGTCGCTCTTGTACTGCTGCGACCACTCGAAGATGGGCACGCGCGTGTCCGAATGGCCTCCGCTGCGCCACGACTCGCGGCCGCCCACCTCGCCGCTCATGACGTCCTGCACGAACGTCACCACCTCGTCGTTGGTGAACACGTCCCAGAGTCCGTCGGACGCCACCACGACGAACTCGTCCTTGTAGTAGTCGCGCTCCACGACATTCACCTCGGGTTCGCCAGACACGTAGGGCCGCGCGTCGCGGTCTCCTACGGCGCGCGCCACCGCAAGGTTCCCGTTGATCCGGTAGGCGCCATAAGGCTCCATCGGCTCGCCCTGCGCGTCCACGTAGCCGTGCCATTTGACGCTGCCGCCCAGCGATGAGATGCGCGCGAGCTCCTCCGGGTCGTTAGGCTTGTGGTCGCGCGTGAGCTCCACTACTTCGCCTCCGCGGCACAGGATCGCGCGCGAGTCGCCCACGTTCAGCGAGATGATGGTGTCGTCGAACAGCAGAACACCCACGCATGTAGAGCCCTGGTACTTCCACTCGGTACGACCGAGCACCTCGGCGTCTACGCGGGCCACCGCTTCCTTGAGAGCGGTGGTCACCTGCTGCCTTCGCGATGCCAACGTCGCTGCGTCTAGCGTCTTATCCTCCTCTGTCTCCTCGCCGTTACCGTCCTTGCTGTCGCTGTCGTCATCCAGTTCGCTATCCAACTGGGCGAGCACAGGCTCGACGGTGTCGAACAGCGAGGCCTTCAGGTACTGCGCGACGCTGGCACCTCCATGACCGTCGTACACAGCGGCGAACCGCTTACACTTGGAGATAAAGGTCGCGTCCTCCATGTGGGTTCGCGCGCCGCGCACCGCCGCCGAGCTCATCAGGTACGTGCCGTCCTTCAGACTCGACTTGCGCTTCTTCAGTGTGTGCGCCTTGTCCGCCGCCGTCTCACTTGAAGCGGTATCGACGACCGATCCTTTGGCGTCGCTTGGGAACGGCGTCTCCGTCCGCGCGCGGTGGTCATCGTGCACGGCCGAGGCCGCGCCGTAGCCCGCCGCCGACACGCCCAGCGCCACCCAGACCCACTTGTTGCCCGCGAACGCCCGCGTCTGGTCGCGAGTCGTCGCCACGGCCGCCAGAATCGGCGACGCGTCCGGCGGAGACGTCGAGGGCGACGACGTTGACGGCGTCCAGAACGCGCGGCAGACGGCTAGGCGCGGCCTGGAGGCGGACGAGGACGCACCCAACGGCAGGGCGCGACCCACGCGCGCCCTCGCCAGCATCTTGAGCTCGGAGCGGCGGCAGGAACGACCGAAAGAGGTGACGTGGGCGCTTGGGCGCGAGTGCCGTTGTGACTGGGGCGCTTAAACGTCGGGGTCGACGGATTTTTCTTCGAGAGTGAGAAGGGGAAGTGGGGAGAGGAGGCCTCGGAGAGCGCGCGAAACTTCAACCTTCGTGTCAATTGTGCACTCCTTTCTAAAGGTTTGCAACATGTAATATGGGGTAAATTGAGGAAGACCCTAGCCAAATATCGGTATATTAGTACGTCAATGAGTGGAAATGTCGGTGAGTTAGTCAGGGTGGGTATGGCCCTTATAAAGGGTTGATTCGTTAAGATGTTTCGTGGAAAGACGCATAAACACCGGCATAAGACAAATATTCAGCCAATCAGAGGTCGATCTAGGAGGCGTCTCCTTGCGAATCAGGTCTAGGTTGCACTTTTAGTTTCCTTCCTACAACGAACGTTTCTAGACACTTGCAGCCCAAGCAGAACTAGGTATGTAGGTATTCGCTCTCATACAAAAACGCAGTGAAAAATCGGAGTGCGTGGCGACGCTCGAAGCGGAAGGGTGTACAGTACGTGGCTCTGCGCCGCTTCCGTTCCTTTTCAAGTGGCTTGGTAACCTGTTCAACGCGGTCTCTGCTAGCGTCTAACGCACGCCATGCTCTTGTCTTTGTGGCAGTCTTGATGCGTGACGCCCGCGACTTCTGAATTCTACAACTGGAGCCACGCGAAAGCTCGCGCAATGGCGGCGCCGTCTTCGCTGCTGGTTGATGAGCATGTCTTTTGCGCACACGTGCTAAAAGCACGCGCTGGAAGTGGCAGCCTGCAGTACCGCCACTATCCAGAGACTGAGGTCTCTCCTACATGTTCAGTAGTGTATGGTTGTCTCTTTGAGCAATCGCGCTTACACGCATCTGCCGCACAGAAGCACGCAAGAGACGACAGTGTAGCCTGCAGGAGCTGCCCACGGCACTGGCACCGCAGTTGACCGCATTGCACAATAGCCAGGAGGCAAGCAATCTGAAATGCTTCACGCCATCGAGATGCTATAACTTCAGCTCTACCTAAACCTTTTAAGGTACCGGTTTTAAAAATAGCGACGAATCATGGGCAACCTAGAATGGTTGGCACATCGATAAGCTATCTTACCACACTGTACCTGGTTGAAGTGAAGCTACCGGTACAGGTCTAACAATGACATGGCTGCAGACTGTAATACTCTTTGTGTTTCTTTTTACCATCGTTAAGATCCCCGAAGCCCCTGCATCTGTGTCCTCTAAGTTGCTGACGAGAACCCCGTGAGTCTTATGCGTCCTCGACCTGGAATGACGTCTTCCGCCGCCGGTTCTCGCCGTGCGTGATCACCACGGACGTGCTGCTGCCTCCTGTTTCGCTGTCGCCGCTGGTGCCGATCATGGTCGACTCCATGCTTGATGAAGACGTTGACGTCGTCGGCAGCACCGATACGGTCACCTCGACGCCCGAGGAAGTCGGGATCTTGCTGCCGACCCTCGAGCGAAGCCACGACTGCGAGCGCTGCCGTGCCCTCCGTCCGCAGAGTCCGCAGCAGCAACAGCAGCACAACCACCACCAGAAGCTCGTACTGTTCCCGCTCTCCTTTCCCTTCTTCCTAGTCCGGCCAAGTATCAGCACCATGAGTCCACCGACAAACACACCGATACCGCCACCAACCACCAGTAGGCGTAACAGCCGCCGCACTCGCGCGGCTTCTTCCTCGGCTAGCTGCGTCTCGAGCGCCCGTTTCGCCTCTTCGCGCGATTCGATGGCGCGTACCTTGGCCTCTTCTGATTTAGTAAGTAGGCTGCGTCCTTCGATCGAGAAGTGAATCGCTTGCTTCTCGACCTGAGGGAACCGAGTGCCTTCCAGGCTTTGGATCAGGTACGGCGTCACGGCTCCGTCCCTTGTGAACGAGTAGATCGAGAAGCACGTGTACTGTCCGAGCCTTCGGGAGTCCGACTTGACGCGATACTTGTCCAGTTCAGTCGACAGCGACTGGGCCGTGCCGTCGCCGCCCGTGAACTTCTGGATATGCGTGATGAGCACCTTCTGCTCGTCCGGTTTGCCCGACAGCTTGGCCTGGTTGCGGTGCAGGAAGAGAATGTCGCCCGCGGGGTCGCGCTGC